>WEIS01046768.1:1918-17193 GCA_013389965.1 Todus mexicanus
TGTTTTCTCTGAAAACAAAGATCTGAAATTATTTTTAAAAATACCGAAAGGACAGAAGTTGAGGAGTCATCCTTGCTCTTGAAAAATCCCAAAATATTTTAAAACATTCTGCGGGACACCAAACATATGGCGTTCTCTCTTGAATCGCAGTGGAGATGTGCTGCTTGGCTTTCTGCGGAGCGTGTTCAATATGCTGTTGTTGCACGGGCTTAGTGCTAACCGTGCATTAGAGGAAATAGTAGCAACCAAAAGATTGACACTGTCTCCCATGACATCTTCATAAATAGAAGGCTTAAAGTCCAGATGAACACATCCACTGCTCTCCTCTGATCTGCCAAGCCAATCATCTCTTTGTAGAAGGCGAACAGGTAGATCAGAGGTGATTTCCCCTTCACAAATCCACATTGACAGCTCCTCATTCACCTTCACGTTTGGGAAGTTATTTCCAGGGTTAGTTGCTCCACCGCCTTCCCAAGGATTGAGGTGAGGCTGACTTCGCCTGTAGCTCCCCAGATCCAACTTCTTGCAGATCAGACTGACGTGTTTTCTTCCACCTCTGTTTCCAGCTAAATTTATCTGGAGAAGACCTTTAGCTTGCGCTTGCCTTTTCTTGATGTGACTTGCTTGTTATTTTTGTAAAGACACTTTTAATGTAGACGCTCAGAATAATGCTGATCGAATCTTCACCTTCCGCTTGGCAGCGGGTTGAATTTGTACCAAATATAAATAAGGTCGCATGCTAAAAGTAGTGTAATAGAGCTTGTTAATTTTATTTTTTTTTCTCCTTTCTTCCCACTTCATTAGCTGGAACCAGCCCAGGTTAATTGAGAGTGGGAGCTCTATTCCAAACTACCGCCTTCAGAGAATAAGCCATTTTCCTGGGAGCAGCACAAGGAGGTTGTTAGGGAGGGCACTTGTCAAGACCTGCCTTTGATGCTCATGAGAAATCATTTAGGCGAGCCAGCAGCTCCCAGCTAGCCACCGATAGGAAGCTTTGCAACATCCATTCTGGTCAGGGAAGGAGAAGCTTGCAGATAACCAGGGCAGCAGTCAAGCTGAAGTGATTTAAATCCTTATTAGGACTGAATTCTTTAGAGAAGGGAAGCTTTTATGCATTTTACGTTGTTTTCCTTGAAAACATTTGATTCTCCCCGGCTGGCACAAAGTGAAATGGAGTGTTTGGCAAACAGTGCTAGGCTGTTAGGCGAGAGGAAACAGTGGATTTGGACTTCTAAGCAGTTACACAACCTAACACAAATATATCTAGTTTCTTAATATTTACACACTCCTATTTTATGAAATGATTGGCACGTTTCCTGCTAGACCGACTAATGATTAATTTTGATTTGACACATGCACGGTCGCATTTCTGAATCCCATTAAAAACAGAGGAACCTGACGTTACACATGAACGTTAGGTTGTTTCCTAACCAAGAAACCCTCAAACGCGTTCCACTTTTGAAACGAGCGGAATAGGCTAAGCAAAGGCAGTATCTTTACTGAGTGGGGCAGATTGTTTCTGGATACAAGCTAGGAGATCATGGTATAATGAATGGATATCATCTTGAGAAGGAAAGGGGCGGGTGGTTTTAATCTGACAAGCCCGTTAACGACTTTCTTCTGGAAAAGTTACGTGTGGAATACGGTGATGTGATTTTTCCAAGTGGCAGGAAGGTGTTTACATGACCTCTTGTGGTTTTTTTAGTGAGTTAAACTGATCTATGGTTTATTACAATAATTTAGTGTTCCCAGGTGTTAGCAGCTGCTTGGTTTACTATGCAGAAAATGAGTGTCTCCCAGCTTTGTTCTTTGTTCAGCTTGGCTTTGTTGATGATTTAAGAATTGAGTGCATACATTTTAAGTCTCGAAGCAAAGATAGGAAGGAACTTTTCCATGAAACACCTGTTTCTCGATTCTGCTCCTTCCTGTTTGGTTGTGGGTTGCCTTGAGATGAGGACCTCCAACTTCACGCCCTCTGAAACTCAGAGCAGCGTAGTAGATGTGTTTGCTGGGATGCGTTGCGTGCAGGCAAAGCCCGAGATGATCCGGCTGTTGGGAGGAATCGGTAATGACTGGAGGAGAGGGTTGCTGTGCCTGTTGCAATGTGATTGCCTTCAGTGCTGTTTTACTGCCTTATTCCAACGATGAATTAGGCCTGGGATGCACAGGGTCGGATAAAGACTAATGGAATAAAGTCGAAGTGTACGGCTCTATAAATCTACCTCAGAATGTGCACTGTCTGAAAGGTTAATATAATATGTAATAGTGCGAGTGCTGACAGCTCGCGTTCCAAAGTGGTTTCTAAGAGAGCTGCAAACCTACTTACATTCCTAACCAAAAAAAAATAAAATAAAATCTGATTTCTGTGTTTTGGTGAATTGAACATAGAAGTCAAATTAAGATATGTGAAGAGGCAAGCCCAGGTGTGGGCCACGTGCGTCGAGATGCTGAGTGGCTTGATGATTTTCATGGAAACGATGACAAATCAAGCAGGGTCTAAGCTGATGCCAAGACAGACTTGGCAAGGGAGGGAGGGAATGTTGATTATCCAGCGGAAATTCAGGGAGAGCTGAGACCCCGTATGATGCCCCGGGATCATCAGCGCGGTGTTAAATTTTAATGCAGATGTCCCCAGGTATCTGCGTGTTTTTATGAGTTGTGTAATCAATGGAAATAAGGCATTCCAGGTTTTAGTCAGCAGCATAGCGATGGCTTATGTGGTAAGGCATAAAAGTTTTAGCATCCCTTCTGTACAGTACTTTGTATTATTATCACGGCTGTTGTTGCTTGCGTGTGGCAATCCTAAAATCCTGTCAGGAACATTTTTATGCTGTAGGCTCGCCATTGTGGTTGATATACAGTACACCAAAACTGGTTTACGGAAAAGGATTTTATTTACTAACCATTTAGAGGGGTTTACATTTTTATTGTAGGTAGTTTCACGTCCCTCATCTGTAAATCCACTCCTTAGTTGTTTCATTGTTGTATATAGTCGGGAAAGGGAGATATTTCAATACACGTATAAGAAGCCTGTAAGAATTACTTGTAGTAAAATTCGGTATCTAAACAAAGTGCTTCTGGGATTTATTACCTTGAAACTTTACAGGAAATAAAAACGTGCTCTGTAGCGGATGAAAGGTGATAATCCAGCTTTTCTCTTGCGAAAAATATGAGATTTTTAAAAGATGTTCATGATTTATAAGGTAACGTTGCCTGCCCTGCTCCAGAAGTCAGAACAATTCGGGAAGAGGAAAACCTTCATTTTTGTGGTTTTGGTTTTTGTTTGCTTTTTGGAAGTGAGGAGTGGGTGTCTGGTTAGGGCATTTACATAATATGATTAATCTGTTTATACCTGTGAGGGATGAACATTCTTTGAAGTAGTTTGAACATCTTAGAGGATTTGGAAATACGATGAAGTGAAAGCTTTGTGAATAAAGTTCAAATATGTTCCTTGGGCTTCTGTTTGAACCTGCTTAGTGGTGTTGGAGTAACAAACCACAGACACTGTTCCTTTAAGAAAGGAAAATGTTTTATTTTCAGTTCCTTCAAGCAGTAAAGTCACGGGCATCATACAGGTTCATACGGAGCTTCGTCTCACTGTAGTCGAGAGTGTAGCCAAGATGAAATGTAAGTAAAGAGAAGAAAAACATTGGGATGTAAGGAGGAGAGAACTTGGGGAGGTCACTGTATGCTTCAGTGATATCAGTTGAAATATTGGTTCTTGAATATCATGTACAGTTTCAGTCCCCTTGTTCTCTAAAAAAGAGAGATCAAAGGGAAAGCAGCAGCAGTTAAGAGCGTAAGTGATGGAAATGCTGACTTCTGTAGGAAGGAATACTAAAAAAAAAAAAATAAAATAAGAAAATTGCAATATGTACAACTGCAGTTTAAGGAGTTGAATAAAAATAGCGTCTTCTCAGCTCAGCGGGATTTCCACAGATGTATCTGGTGTCCTTCCATTAATTTCAGTGGGAGTTTGTATTTAGATGACCTAGGAATTTTGAACACGGGTAGGGTGAATGGAAAAGCCTTATCTAAATATGTTGTGGTTTTTCCTGCCACGTAACAAGATGAAGGGTCTACTGAAACACAAATACAATAGATCTTAAGTAAAACAGGTACCATTATTGCAGTGTGCAATTAGCAGGAGGGGTCTGTTTGATGACTGAAGTTTGTCTACTATTGTATTTCCTTCTATACAAGCAAACAAACAAAAAAAGCTGATGAATTTTGATGTAACAGACAAGGAACATTGTCATGTTTTGTTTACTGATAACACGCAGCCGAGCGTGGCTGCCAGTGAGCACTCAAACTTTCTTTCTTGAAATTGCTGTGAGTATTTGTACTCTTGCCAGTTAATCTGAGAGTAGGAACGCCAAGGAGGGGAATAAAATATGGAAAATAATGCTGTGTTTTGTATAGCACCTGCCATACTCTCGAATGTTAAAGCACTTACTAAATAGATGCTGAGCTGGATAAAATATGACAGTGCCTATAAGCAAATACATCACCTGCTAAGCTTTCAGCAATATCGCTGGCACGCAGCCGCGAGCACCACTAAAACCGCTCCTGAAAGACAGGCTTGGGTGGAGCTCTGAGGGATAACGCCCTGTTAGGGGTTTCATTGAAAAAGTCGTAATGGCGAGCATAGAAATTACAGCATAAACCAAAGCAAAACTGGAAAGACTTGGCAATACCGACTAGGCTGGTCTTTGCCCCCCCCCAAGCAGGTTGAATTTTATACCTGGTGTGTTTTCGCCCAGCTGTTTAGAAATCTTCATGAAATGATAAAAGCACGCAAGCCCTGTCTCACGATGCGTCACTCCATTTGTAGAAAGACATCTAGTAACCAATACAGATTTTTCTGGCTGGTTTTGACGGGTAGATGGCTGCTTGTCCTAAGCAGGGTACAGCAAAGACAAGGTTATTCACAGGAATCGCACAGAATCACAGAATTGCCTACGTGTGTGTCTTTGTCAGATCTGGTGGTGAAAATGCCTTTAATTTTCTTTTCTCTCTGTAGTCTAAATAGTACTGGTATATTCAGTCTTTCTACACAGGTCCTCCTTGGAGACTCGTGGTAATTTCTCGTACTATCTTTGGATGCTTTCCCATTGCTTCCCATTTTTTATCAATGTTATGCCAAAAATTGGACTTTTATTCCTTCCTGCTAAGCAGAAGAACAGGAGCGCTTCCTATTTTAGGGAGAATACACTCCTGTTTATATTCCTGGCTGATGGTTTCCTCTTTTTAGAAATCACATTTGAACTTACTTGCAGCTCGTGGCCTATTGTAACCCATGATCCTCTCCTTTTCTGACTGCTTCTCTAGTCTGAGAGGCTAAGTTTGAGTTCTGGCCCTATTAAGCCCAGCATACCTGCGGTGTCAGCTCTTGGGGAAGGGCAGATGTAAGCGTGTGCTCTGTTCAGTTAACGTGGGTTGCTGATCAAAACACTCCCTGAAACCACACCAAGTTCAGGTCCTTGCAAAAACTCGCGCAGTAAATCTTTTTGGTTTGGATAGCGAGCTATTAACAATTTTTGGGAGGGGGTTGTGTAGTCGACAGCTGTTGTCTTTGTTCCCTAATGATCTCCTGTAGAAAATACCTGCTTGTAAGTAAGGCTGTGCGAGGGACTCACCGACATTTCCTTTGGTGATGCAAGCTGGAAAGCATAAAGCAGGGGTGAGGAATGTCCTGGTTTCTGGCCTGTGCTGTTTTTTCCCCACTGTTTTTCAGCGGGATAGAATAAAAGCTGAAATTTTTAGTGACCTCATGGTGCATAAGGAATAGGGTGAGTTATTCCTGTGTGCAAAGTGGGTCTTCGCTGTTGAGAAATAATCTTGTGGCAAAAAAAAAAAAGCAAAAAGGAAAGGCGGAGGTGTTGTTTGCACACGAGTAACTAACTTTCTTGATAGTTGGATGGTCAGATCATGGTTTCCTGTGGCTGGTTTAGTAGCTTTGATAGTCAGGGCTATATTTTCCTCTGGTTGGAATCCTGTAGTTCCTGGATTCTTCTACCAATGCAGATCACAGTCGCTGGAGAAGAGACAAATAAGAAATTATCCTTTCAGCTATCAAATAATAGTCTTTTGTGCTCAGAACCTACATTTCACCTTCTTTACTGGTGGGTACTTCACGTCATTATGGCATATAATTTTACAAGTCAACATTTGTATCTGTAGGAATAAATGGGTCGTGGGCTAAATTGTGCGTCATTATGCATCAGACTGGAAAATACACGCAATTCAATGTAGCTTTTTTGAGGAGAAGGATGAACGCAGCAGCACGGCTGTACCTAAACGTACAATCATCAATATTCTTACAGTAGCATTTCTCTGGTGATGTCTTGTTTGCCTGTGGAATTGGAACAAACAGCAATTAAGATGAATCCAAGCCTGTTGATAATTACACTAATTGCCCACAGGTTGCTAATAATAAACTTGTGATTTTTGAGAGAGATGGTGGAAGTTAGCGTGACAGATGTACTGACTGCACTAGATTTGATGCTCGTGGAACTTTAACTGAATCGAGTGTGGCTGCCACTAGGATGGAGATTACCGTGGTAATTGTTTGGACAATTGAATGCAGGACATTCATACAGAGATGTAATGTTGCTGGCACAAAATGTTTTTGAGTGTACCTGCTATGCCAGAAGGCTGTGTTCTGCAGTTCTCAATAAACAAATCTGAGTTCAGCCCTGAAGCTGCAAATTCCTGCTGTGTAAGATTCACCTAACACAGGATTTAGGCATCGAAAAATCATCCCATGATTTTAGAGTTCTCTTACTGAGGCTTTCCTGGCACTAAGTTGAGTGCCACCTTTCTGCGAAGAGGTGGATGTCACCCTAGGGTGTGAGTACACGGAATCTTCGGGCACACCAGGAGATCCTTCTACCATCTATTTATCAATTTACAGCAAACAAAGGTGTAACAAAAGCTACAGCAGGCTAAAAGCTCTTTTTCTGGTGAACTGCTTTGCTTTACCCGCTCCGTGTGGTATCAAAATAAATGTTAGGGCAGAGAAGTCTTGACAGTCTAAAAGAGACAGGGAAATAGCTTTCCCTGCTTTGCTACTTCCTTGTGAGAAGAAGCCGACTTCAAGGCTTCAAGGAAAAATTCTTACTGAGTATTTTATAGCTATTTTATTTTAAATGCGCGCTAAAGAAGACTGAATGCCCACAGCCTGCCTAGGCTAGCAACGATAATGCAGGAGACTACCTTGCCCCTGCTTCTGTCTTAATTATTAATAGCATCGGCCTGGAAGCAAGAGGTGGTAATTTCTTATTATTTTTTCTTATTTTTTATTCTTTCTCCCTGTCTACACAGTATTTGATCTTTTCCTGTAATTATGAACAGAGGTGCTGATTAATGGTGTATTTTATACGTGCTTTCGCAATCGGCTGTGGCTGAACGCCCCTTTGCTGGATCTAATTCTTTAAACCGATGTTGAAATGTTAACATCATGCCTTGATTGCTGGCTTTTCCTTCGAGCTGTGTTTCTTGCTGGGTCTCTAGTAAGAAACAAATGAGAATTGAAAAGACAGCCTTCAGTTTTATTCTGCTTAGTTTTTATTCTTCTCATCTCTTTCATAAACTTTGCTATGCAGTAGACTTCACTCTTTTTTTTTCTTTTTTCTTTTTTTTTTTTTCAAATAACTTACCTTAAAAAAAAAAGTTCCCTTTTTGCAGCATTGCTCTTCAGCTTTGTGGAAGAAAATATAAACATTTCTAGTCTATTGATCCTTATTTAGCCAGACTCCTCTCTGTGGTGTCAAGGAATGAACTCCACACTGAAAGCAATCAGCGACTGCTTGAGTCCATCTAATTATTCTGCTCTGCCTCCCAGCAGATGACAGAAAGAAGAATTGGAAAAGGGGAGTTTTCAGCCCAGGTGCCAAAGTGTGTATTGGAACAGCAGAAAATTAAATGCCATAAAGGTCCGGGATAGTGGCTTTAACTTTTACGAGTTCAAAAAATTTCATTCTGAGACTTTTCATCCTTGGCTTAGTTACCTGATAGGGTTTATGGAAATATTTTCCCGGCGATCGTTGTGCTCTGTGTGAGTAAATGTTAAAGGCAGCAATTGGGCATGCGGCTTTTTGTGGAGAGGTGACAGAACAACAAACACCCAACAGCCCCCTACCCCAAACAAACAAACAAAGCAATACCAAATAATTTAGGCTGAATGACAAAGGATCTGGTAATGTAGAGGATGATTTTCAGCTCGTTTTATTCACTGAAGTAGTTTTTTGCTTTGTGCAAGTAATTATGTTTTGAAGAAGTGTGTGGGATAGCTGAGAACGGATCCCAAAGCAGTCACAGAAATACTCTCCTGTTGCACGAGGTGAGAGCAGAGCAGAACCCCGCAGCATCTTCCAGCTGAGCACACCTCTGGGTGTGGCCGGGGGGCTGGAAACACCTCCCCCTGAACGACTGGCAGTGTTTAGTTGTCATTTGCGAATACACGCAGGTTTGTTCTATACCTGCCGAGGGTGGATGTTTACGGTGGTGCATGACATTGCAGGATTATATACTGCAAGGTTATGTGCAGCCTTTGCGGTTTCGTTTATGTGTTTCCAAATAAATCGCTGGTTTGCATTTGGGCGTTTGGTAGATTTGTGGATAAGTCAAGTTCGCCAGACAGGATGAATATTATTTTGTCGCCTTGGCCTCAAAGTAAAATCCACTATTCATGGTCATTCCCGTGCCACATCACCCAGTTTGCTCCGTTCTTCCTTTGTGTCCCTGTTTGCCTCAACAACGCTTCACTTATTTACGTCCTTATTTACCTCCCCATCTCCCCTCAATGTCTTCTGCCTCTCCAGTTAATCTTTCTTGCTCATACAAAGTTCTTAATTCTATTTACGGTACTAAGGCTTATGAAGTTGGAGACACAAAGCAGAGCAATGACTCTGTACTTCTTCAGAGAATGCCTTGGGTTGGAAGGGACCTCTAAAGGTCATCTAGTTAATTCTTGCTTCAGGAATTTAAGTTTGAACCTTAAAAATCTGCCCGTTCAGAGAGAAGGTTGTTTTGATGGTCGTAGCTCGGTACTTCTGAACTGTTCAGGGTGATTCCTAATAGGTGACTTTGGGCAAGCTGCTTTCCAAACGTTTTGATTCTCTTCACAGCAGCCCTTATACTTGTTAAATTGATGTTCAGAGGATATTGCAAACAGCAAGACAATTCTGAACACGGAGGACAAAAAGGAAATAAGAGCAGAACAACTTGGAAAGACCATCTTGCCTTTCGTTTAGGTTAAGTACAGCACTTCTGAATTGGGAGGTGCTGCTCTAATGGGTATAAATAATGCAGTGTTTTCCCCCTGGGTGTGTGGTAGAGCTTAATTGGTTAATGGCTGAAAAGCACTTGGAGATCCTGGGTAAGAGCAGAGTGCTGCGGAACGGCACCGTGTAACCCTGGTTTGTGCGAGTGCCACTGTGGCCAGCTGGTGCCACTGGTGATGGAACCCATGGACAACACTGTTGGACGTGTTTAACATTTATCCAGGTGACTGTGGCTATCTGTTTGTAAATCAACATACGTTAATTCTCTTTCTTTGCCAATAGGACCACCTTCCTTTATTAAAAAGGTTTCAATGGCTTTTCACCATATGATGACGCTTTGCAGGCTTTTCAAATTCGCTTACGCTAAAAATTAGCGAGGTCCCTCTAGAAGCTAAGCCTTCAAATTTATTGTATAAAAAATACTAGATAAGACAATGGTACACCTAGCCCTAAACCCACTCATGTTAGAATCATATTTAAATTCATGAATAACTGTAAAATGTTGAAATAAATGGTAGGAATGTGGAGTCCGACTGATTATTTTTTTTTTTCCTAATTTTTCTTTTGTGAGTTCCCTTTATGGAGAAATGTTACTTGGAAGCTCCTGGGACTGATTTTGTTGTTAGGTCTTTTTAGGGAGTATAGATTTTAACATCTGGTTTGACACAATGGTTATATTTTTGTATTTGTCTTTATTTGTGAGGAAACCTCAAGAAGAGTGGGGTATTTATTTTAATTATTTGTGAGGAAACCTCAAGAAGAGTGGGGTATTTATTTTAATTATTTGCGTATCTGTCCCTTGTGGGACTTCTTCTTACTTATGTGAGTTTTCAGTGATTAAGTGGCTTCTGTTGCGACAGCACCTCTTAGCTCGCATTTGCAACTAATATTACTAGAAGTAATTTCTTGGAGGAATCAAGACTTGAAAACTCCAATTCCAGATCATAGAGCGGCTCATGCTCCCTTTTAGAAGTTAGTACCTGTTATTGCTGATCCTGAGTCTTTAAATATTCCCGTTTGTTGTTTTCTTATAAAGCTTGTGAGCATGGAGAAGCAAAGGGAAGTGATCTATTTAGGGGGTTTTCTCCCCCTTTTCTAACTGCTTGGTTTGTACCAGCCTCTTTGTGTGGCTGCCAAGGCTTCTTGCATAATTTTCTTGACAAATGGCTTGCTTATTAATATTGCAGCCCTGTTCCTTCCAACTTTGGAGAAGTGGTATGCCCCAGGCAGGGAAATGTAGTTCTTTCCTTAGGAGCCTTCTAATCTTTTCCTTAAACGCTTTGTCAGAGCCCTTGACAGAGAAATGAAGACGGTGCTTTTCAAACTAGAGATGACTCCTGTGTACGCGCGTGATCAGGCGCTTCCTAACCGGGAGGTGCTGGGCTGCAGCGGAGTCTCTGCTGCAAACATCTCCCTTTTCTCGTCTTTATCCACACTGAAGTCTGAGAGACTTATTGATTCTGAAGTAGAATCCGTGGAGATGTTTGTCTCTGTCTTTCTTTTTTTGACTGGCTGTTGGAATACATAGAGTCCTGGTAAAGGCTCGCTCTGTTCAGGCTTCATTTCTGTAATAGAGACAGACCAAGGTGGGATCCTGCGGCTGAGTTAGTCTGAGTTGAGCTCAAGTTCACCTCCCAGCTAGGTCTGAGCTGTGCATCTCTGGTGGTGTTTTGACTGAAGATGACAGCAAATGCGTGCAACTGATCTCTTGAGGGCTTGGTGTGACAGAAAATTGGTATGTCACAAAACTTTATAATACGCCTCCACCACTTAGAGTTGGAACATAAGAAAAGCTAGTTTGATTTAAATGCTGCTTACAAACATACTAAAACCAGATAAT
The DNA here is from genome assembly GCA_013389965.1 of Todus mexicanus. Lineage (NCBI taxonomy): Eukaryota > Metazoa > Chordata > Aves > Coraciiformes > Todidae > Todus > Todus mexicanus. The sequence continues at coordinate 13,046 of WEIS01046768.1, forward strand.
AACTCCCTGGTTTAAACTATTCATTATATTTCTTATTTCATATTAATATTTACAGTGTTCTTATAAACTGCAGCATATCTAGGGTATTACTAAGGAGGACATCTGGAGATTTATGATGAGTCATGGATTTCCCCAGCTCTCCTCAAGCATGGAGGGAGATGGTGGGAATCAGCGTAGCAGGTAAAGCTGAGGATTCCTAGTTTGGGGATGGATGGGGTGATTCGTGTTAGCTGCCTCCTCTGGCATCACCCGGGGAAGTCGTTTTTAGTTCTGGGTGGGCTGGGTTTGTTTCTCAAGTTTAATTTTTCACTGTAACTTATGAGGTGTCTGAAACTTGGGTGTTTGGGCACGTCGAGTATTTTGCAGATGAAGATTGAATATCGCCCCTTAGGTAATGTGTGTTGAATCTGGTCTGTGAGATGTGGCTGTGTTTGGTTCTGCCTTGCCCTCCAGTGCTCACGTATGTAGGACAGGGCCTGAAATACTGGCCTTTGTTTGGACAACAGGCATCTTATGGATGGCGCGTGGTCATGAATACCTTTAATTACCTATTTAAGAAGCTCTTCTATGTAACACTGGGGGAAAACATGGTCGTGCCTCATCCCAGAGAAGGTTTTTCTAATTTTCTCTCTCCATATCGCAAGCCTCAAAATGTTGCCGAAGGCGGCATCATGATTAATGTATCACTATTAGAGAGCAGACAGCAAGCCAGCTTATGACACATATTTGCTTCAGCTAAGAAAAATAGCAAAACCCCAAGTTATTCTGTATGTTTCTTGGAACTCGCTGATGGATTTTTAGCTAGATGAACTTGAGGTCTGTGGGAAGATGAAGAGCGAAGGACTCGAAGGCTACATTGCCTTGCCTGGTGCTTCATAGTGCATGCAGGATTGGGGTCTGTTGGGTGTTCAGCCTTGTGAGGGACGTCTGAAAATGTCCTGCCCTTGGAAGGTCAGGTCCTAAACTAGATCCATTCTACGTTGTCTGTAAGGCTACTTCAGGAGTCTCTGGGCATAGCATAAACGGGGCACACTTAGTAAGACTGAAAGCCTGTTAATAGATACACATTTTAATATGGGCTTGAAAACCCCCGCGCTCATTATTAGTGTTGCGTTCAAGCTGGTTTCCGTGCTCTCCTCTGCAGTGTGGCTGTGGCCATGGCAATACAATGATATTTGCTGCTGTGTGCCTGCATAGTTTTCAAAACTAGAACTCGATGCTTAGCTAAATTGCTAAGCAGACTGGTAAATGTCCAATTTTAGCAGCCTAGCATATGTTTATGATTTTTGTTTTAACATATGCTATGGTGGTTGAACTCCCCTCCCCACACATACGGTAGATAAAAGCTGTCACATCACAAAATGGTGGCAGCCCAACTTTTCTAACATTTTCCATGGCACTTCAGAGTCTTGCATTAATTAGCTATTCTTGGAGAGGAGACAGACTCTCATCTTTGTAGAATTTTGGTTCCAAACCCGTCATGTACTTGGGTTTATGTATGCAGTAGCCCATCTGTGTTTCTGCAGCCACGAGCAGTGCAAAGCACAGGGGCGCAGAAAAGCGGTCAGCGAGGGTGGGGATGCCCTCGGTTCACGGGTAGGAACCTGAGCCTCAGCGGAGCCGAGAGGACTTGTGACAGATACCACTGCAGCTGTGCTAGCGTCGGAATCCTTGCTGCATTCAGACATGGCAACCTGGATTTAGACCTGCAAGGACATGCCTGAACAGCACGGCAGGACGGTCCCTTAGCACGGCGAGCTGCCTTCTGCACATGCTCCAAAATCATGCTGGCTTTTGGTATTCTGTCAGTAAGCTCCGGATCATGTGTTGTTCTGCATATGTAATGCCTGCTGTGCTGGCTGCTTGGTTTCCTTTAGGGGATGATGGGACCTTACCTGTCAGCTGAAACTGCTTGTGGGCTAGAGAGCTGACATTGGCAAGTGTGGTCATATCTGTGCCTGGTATATCCACAGCATGGACAGGGTTGTCCTGATGTCTTCATCCCTGGGTGGCATCGGTGCCACCTTCTGCCCTCTGCTTTGTCTTGACGCTACTCAAAAGCTCATCCCCCCGTGCAGGCCTGGTTCCAAATGTAATGCCCAAGTGTACTGTAAGATATCGTCCCTATCAAAGACAGGGGATAGGGAAAGTTCCTGCAGTTGCGTTAGGCATCTCTATCTGGGGATTGAGGTGCAGGGACAGGTCCCTGGATCTTCAGCAGAGCTGCTGAGGTACCCGAGAATGTGGCAGTGGCAGTGTCAAGGTAAGGACTTGTGTGATAGGAGATCATAGAATCATACAAGGGTTGGAAGGGACCTCTCAAGGTCATCCAGCCCAAGCCCCTGCAGGGAGCAGGGACATCTGCAACTAGAGCAGGTTGCTCAGAGCCCCGTCCAGCCTGACCTGGAATGTTTACACCCTCCTTCCAAACCCTGCGTCTGCTCCCAGCTGCAAGTGAGTCAGAGCCACTGTCAAGCCCAGAGCCTGTGACCCACGGGTGGTGCTGGTGGAGCGCTTTGCCATCTTTGGATCATCAGTGCCAGTGGTGGTTGGTCAATGCTTATTTCCAGTTCTGTATGTTTCCAGCTCTGGGACCTCCAGCTGCTGCTTGGCGTGCTGTGGCTGTTAGCTGCCTGGCAGCCTTTGCAGGAGCATTCAGGTTTTGTCAATGTGATCAGGAACCAGTTTCGTTTAGCTGCCAAATCCTAAGCATGGTGGAAGCGAAGGAAGGAAAGGATAAATCTAAACTGTGCTTTTTCAGACCTTTCGATAGATGTCTACTAGAAATAACAGTCTATTTATTACAAGGGAACAGAAGTAATTAGTGTATCCTTAACATGGGTTATTGCCAGCAGAAAGGTAAAGAGATATCTATTTTCTACTGTTGCTCTCCACCCTGGTAAACATTGCTTTAATTTGAAGGTTTCTTCTGTGGGGTAAAGAATGTAAACATAACTTTTTCCTTCCTTCTATGGCTTCTCTCCCCCGGTGGAACTTATCACCAGTTGAGTTGAGCTAAGTCCAATATCATTTTCCTGTAGGGTGAGAACTCTGATACAAATTCATCTGTAGATTTTCCTCCTTTCCAAGTTATATAGCGATAGATAATGTATAGGCTTGTATAGCCTCCTATACAGGAGTGTATAGCACTTGCTCGGCAAAATCAGCCTTCCTGAACTATCAGAAACTGATACCAGAGTTCCTCATTACAAATACTGAAAAAGTACCAGGGAAGACCACAGAGATAAATACCTTAGTCTCCCTTAAAAATCATGTGTCATAAACCAAAGTCCCTTTCCCCGCCCCTCACGGTTCATGTTCTAATGTATTTTCCCATGGAGTTTCAATCATGCGAAGAACTGTTTATGTGAAAGTTTAAACTTGTCACGTGGTTGTCTGATTCTCCAAGGAATGGTATTTAGGAAAGCAGCAAACATCACGAGACTCACGATAAAGCCACGAGAGGGGTGGGGGTTTTTTTTGTACGTTACAGTTATGTCTAAGTTTTGAATCAAATTTAAAAAAAAAAAAAAAAGAATGCCTGGGCAGATGGTGATATTTACTGAAGGGGAGCTGAATTCATTATTTGAGGAGAGCTGGGCATTTCAAGCAGCTGTTGGAAAATGAGAGCTTGCTTTCCACGAAGGAGAACGTGTGTTTGGGGAAAATGGAAGCTCTTTCCCAAACGTAAGGCTAGCCCTCATTTAGTCTGTCGGAGGGGTTTCTGGGGGCGATAGGAATTCATTTATAGAAGAACCTTATGAGTAATGGCCAAGAATGAATATGGTGAAATAGTTTTGCAAACTCACAAAAAAACCCCAAAAAAAGGCAGTCCTTAAAGTTTCAAAACTACCTAAAAGCTCCAGCTGCTCTTTTTCCTGAAGGTATTTGACCAGAAAAAGGATTAACCCAAATATTTAGTAATGTTGCTCTGCCCTGCCAGATTTTGTTTCTAAGTACCCAACTTGCCTTTATTTTGATTTGAGACACAATCATTTCAGGAAATAGACTCTATAGAGAACATTGAGGCGTAAGCCAGGAGAAAGGAAACCAAATATCAACATACCCGTTCTCTTTTACAGATCGGGTTTTTTTGGGACTGTGTATTCTCAAATGTGTCTGCTCTATTTGCATATATATATATATAT
>WEIS01046769.1:0-10728 GCA_013389965.1 Todus mexicanus
ACCCTGACAATTCTATGATACTAAATGACAAAATGGGTTTACTTTTGGTCATGATTCACTGTTCCAGCTGGATTCTCATTGCTATTGCACTATTATTAAAATGAAGTAGCAATTGGATGTGGTTCATCCACACATCCCAAGTTAGGAGAGGTATCATGTAAGAAGAAACTCAGGTTTCAAATCTATGGTCCATTTTACACGCAGCAGTGACCACTCTTGAGTGATGTAGGCATTTGAGGCTTGGTTCCATGTATGGCCCCGGTCACCCTGGCACTGTGCTTAATCAAAAGCTCTGGTTTGCCTGTGTGGAGTCCAAGTGTAAAAAGCAGAACTTGTCCCCATCTGTAAAAAGTGGGGAATTGAGGTCAGAGAGTTGGATAATTTATAGGGCTGAGCATTAACACAGCAGGTTAAAACAACTTGAGGTGAAGGTTAAACAATATAGTAAAAAAAAAGGTACCATTTTTAATTCTTCCAATTTGGGATTATTGTTTGAGGTCAGTTTTATAAGTTTCTTCTTCTCACCTATGAAAAGAAGCAAACAAGATCCATTACAATCATCAGATATGACTAATCCAAGTTTGCTGTAAAATCTGCTATCAGTTTAGTATTATCCAATATGACTAATTGTCATATGTAGAAACACTGTCATTTTTTACTTTAACTGATTCCTTAGGAGCAAGAAAATGCTACATCAGAATACTAAGACTGTTGTTGGAAATTAAGCTTCAATGTAATTCAAATCAGTTAAGGTCTAGATGAGCAATTCTGGAAAGAGGGAAACAAACTTGGTCATATCTTTATGTGTGAAATTTAAAGTTCAGTTAAAGAACCAGTTAGAACTTGTGTAGCTGCTTCATGAGCTGCCTCTAGAGAGTGAGCAGCCAAATTATAAAATTACATACACAGAGCTTACTCACTGCTGATAAAACCATGGGACAACTGCTGAAAAATATACAATTCATTTGTATTGCACATGTTCTGCTTGGTTCTCCAGGTGACTCTTTGGACCTTTTTCTGTCCTGGTTCAAAAAGTACATACCTTGAGCAATGACATTCTCAGCCACGAACTGATTAAGTGCAGCAGGCTGTGTAAACGCATTTAAGAAATCTGGATTCATTGTCTTTTCTCACTCCTGGTAAACTGGTAAAAAATATGGGGGAAAAAGAAACTGAGTAAAGGCATGTAAAGATCAAAATTAGTGCTATGGAGAAAATAAACAAAGTTTTTTGAGTTATTTATTTCATGACTGATGGATTGTTTTTTTAAAAACTAAGTACTAAAACTTGCCTTAATTCCATATAATTCTGCTTCATCTGAATTAGATTAGTAAAATCCTATTTCAATTGAAATGAAAAAGCCTTCGCTTCCTAGATATCAATGGGTATCTGCTATAAAAATGATCAATACTTAAGAAGTATTAAATCAAGAATACAGTAGTTAAATTACATAGACAAGCTTGTAAATATAAGCAGTTTCCTTTATTAGACCAGCTGATATAGCTGCAGGGAAACAAAGACAGCTCTTTCCTTCCCAGCCCAGATGTCCTGAAATGAAAGCAGAATGACAATACACCACACAGTGGTGAAAAAACCCTTGTCAGCAAACACAAAAGTATGGGTGAGGTTTTCCAAAACAACTCGGAGTTTGGTTGAAGGACAGCACAAGTTAGAGAAAGGAATGCAGTTACTGGAACTGAGTGGCTGCATAGCCATCTATACACACTGTCCTACCAAACACCCAGCTGAAGTTCAGTTCTATCACCAGCAACTATCTAAGAACAAGAAGCTGTCAATTATACCTCCCACTCTTCTAGAAGCCATGACTCAAACCACAGCGCGAGCAGAATGAGTCTGATTTCTCAACCATGGGTATGTAAGGCTGTGCTATGCTGCCTACACAGAAAAGACAAAAGATAAAGCCAGGCTCTACAGGCAGCTTACATGGTAGAAAATGCTCAGTTTTAAGTGCCTGTTTTTTCAATCTTAATGTTCGTGGAATGGCTTTTCAGTCAAGTCCATGAGACTAACAAAACCAGGATTAGATTTTTATCTAATATATCTAGATTTAGTTTGGCAAAGACTAAAACTCAATAAAAAGTTACAGACAGTAGAATCTGAAGTCTCTTTTACAAACTATACAATAAAACCACAGAATCATTTAGGTTGGAAAAGAACCTTGATATCAAGCCCAACCATTAACCTGACACTGCAAAGTCCCCCACTAAACCATGTCCCTCAGCACCACACATACACGTCTTTTAAATACCTTCAGGGACAGTGACTCCATCACTTCCCTGCAAAGCCTATTCTAATCACAGAATCACAGAATTAACAAGGTTGGAAAAGACCATAGAGACCATCAAGTCCAACCTGTAACCTACTACCTAGACTATCACCAACCTATGCTCGACAACCATTTCAGTGAAGAAATTTTTCACAATGTCCAATCTAAACCTCCCCTAGCACAATTTGAGGCCATTTTCGCTTGTCCAATCACTTGTTACTCAGGAGAACAGATCAACCCCCACCTTGCTACAGCCTCCTTTCAGGTAGCTGTAGACAGTCATAAGGTCTTCTCCGAGCCTCCTTTTCTCCAGGCTAAACAAGACAAGTTTTATCAGCCGTTTCTCACAGGGTTTGTTCTCTAGACCCTTTGCCAGCTTTGTTGCCCTTCTTTGGACACATACCAGTACCTCAATGTCCTTCTTGTAGTGAAGGGCCCAAAACTTAACACATTATTTGAGGTGTAGTCTCACCAGCACTGAGTACAGAAGAATGGTCACTTCCATAGTCCTGCTGGCCATGCTGTTTCTGATATAAGCTAGGATGCTGGTGGTCTTCTTGGCCAGCTGGGCACACTGCTGGCTCATGTTCAGCTGACTATTGATCAACACCACCAGGTTCTTTTCTGCCAGGCCGCTTTCCAGCCACTCTACCCCAAGCCTGTAACCTTGTATGGGGTTGTTGTGACCCAAATACAGGACCTTGCATTTGGCCTTGTTGAACTTCTTACAGTTGGCTTCAGCTTATCGATCCAGCCTGTCCAGATCACTCTTTAGAGCCTCCCTACCCTCAAGGAGATCAACACTCCCACCCAGCTTGGTATCATTTGCAAACTTAATGAGGGTGCCCTTGATCCCCTCATCTAGATCATTAATAAAAATATAAGAGAAAACTGGCAGCAATACTGAGCCCTGGGGAACGCCACTTGTGACCAGTAGCCAGTGGGATTTAACTCCATTCACTATAACTTTTTGGGCCTGGTCATACGGCTATGCAAGATGTAAGATTGCTCTTTATTAACCAAAATGTATGCTCATTTAAATATAAGAAATCAGTTATATACTGCAATTGTACAAATAAATGGTTGTTTGCAAAGGTGAACGGAACTACAGAAGAATCACGGCTTTGAGTCCTGGACAATCACAGCAGCATATGTTTTGAGTCACAGCAGCATTCGTACTAGAATGAGTAAGAGCTCTCATCTTTCCCGACAGTCCTAAATCCATGAAAGCCAGAACAGAGGAGACAATAATATGATGACCAGGAAGACTTTCTACACAACTCTCAATCATCAAATCCTAGCTGCTGCTGGATGCAGGGCACCAGTGCGATGGACTGCTGCTCTGCTCTCTAACTGGCAGCACTACTTGTTTGTGGATGGGAAATGCTCTCACTTCTGTGATGTTCGGTGCTGCAGGGCCACTGTAGGAAAAAGGATGCTGACTCTTTTTGGTTTTTAACAAAAAGCGAGATGCGCCATGTTAAAGGTTCACACCGGAGAGGACTCCTACTGTCTACCTGAGATGCTCATAGTAGAAGTCCTGCTCCTCAAGGCTCCCTATTTAATGAGTGGACATGGTTCCTTTAAAAAGCAATTCAGAACATTTAAACATGGGTCTAGCTAGCCCTGGACTGTGTTTTTCAGTCACCATCTCCATTCTGTTACAGGATGGTGACGTGGAGTCAGCCTCAGCTGCTATCACAGGCGCCTGAAGTGAGATGCTATGATGACCCAGCTCTGGAAGCACAGCAGAACAAGGCACGTGCCGCAAATGCCGTTGCACACTGCCCATTGTGACATTTCTCTCCTTGATAGTTTTATATGCCAAACAGCATGGTGCTGCTCTGCAGGCTCTCTTTCACACATTTATTAAAGGCTCCAGTCAGAGTGCATTATGAACACGTATTTTAACATGGATTTTGCAAAGCCAAGAATATTGGTAGAAAATAGTGTTTGGATGATTTTGCACATCAGTCTGGTCAAACAAATTAGGTACAAAATTCTCAGCAAGCCACTATAGGAAAGGGTCATGAAGAATTAGTTTCATTATGGTGGTTGCAAAACTGAATGCTGTCTCTAAAAAGGTGCTTGGTAAATAAGATACAAGTCATTAAGTGCCTGAGGGACAATTGAACTACCTGAGATAAGACTGCCCAGATGAAATTAACTGAGAGAAAAGTTAATTAATACAGAGCAACCTAAGGTCAACTTGCTTTTAAATTAGGTTTCTGACAGCTGTTATGCCCTGGGAAGTCCTGCTCCTAAGTCTTCTGTAATCATCTGTGTAAATCACTACTTACATGAACTCAGCTTTGCTGCAATACTCAAGTATCTCTGCCTTCCTTTGACTATTTACACATTAAAGTGATGCATTGTACATGCCGTATCCTTGGTCTCTGTTTGGCCAAGGAACCCAAGCATCAGAGGCCATTCATTAGAATTTGGAAGTCTGTAACGAAAGGCCTGAAATTAAGAATGTGCAATAGTGTTAATATCCTCTAAGGCCTCAGTTCTGTGTGTTCTACTCAGTGTGTTAAAATTGTATACTAATACTAGCTTGCCTAGTATCCAGTCCCTTACAACACCCAAAAGCAGAAGCTTCTTGGAGGGGAACATAAACAGAGCAAGCACATACAGACACTTCCCTAAAACACTTCAATGGCCTGTAGCTGAACCTTCCAAAATGAAAACTGGGGTCCTGGTAATTAGAAGCTATCAACACATTTATTTCCCATTAACTTTCCATTCTTCCCTTGAATATACATATCTCCCACCATTCAGCAGTGAGGAGCTGAAGAGGGTGGCTTTACCTTTCGTGAAGCACCATCTCCTGTCGCTTGCTCTGACCTGCCACCTGCCAGCTTCCCCTGAAGCTTCCTACTACACACTGTGCAAAGGAGACCAACTGATTCATATTCTTCACGTTGCTGTTTTACTACTCCATGTCACTACTGTACTACTATCCTACACCCTCAATAGACATCTCTTTCCAAAACTGAGGGAGCGCAGCCTACATCTTACTTGTCCTTTACAGGGAAATCACTCCGTAATACCTTTGACCATCCCAGTCATTCCTTTTTGAGCTGTCTCCAGTGCTAATGCAGCCTTTTTGAAGTGCTGGGGACCAAATCTGCCCAGATTTAGGGAGGTGCACTGCCACCTCTCATTGTTCATTGTGCTGTTTTCCATTCCTCTCCTCCTCATTCCTAACACCATTTGCTTTTTTGATTACTGCTGAGGGTCGAGCAGACACTTGAATGGAACTATCTATTATATCCCCAAGATCTTACTCCTAAATAGCAACACTCCACTCAGAGCATCATTTATCTGGAGAGCTAGTATTGTTTTTTCCCCTATGTGTTTCACTTCACATTTACCTACATTGATTTCCCACAGCCATTTCAGAGTCTGAGAACTGCAATTCTTTAGCATCTAATAGACTTAGCGCTTATTACTAATAATTAGCATTCACGAGCAGTCCTTCATGTGACAAGTTTCAATTTTGTGAGTGCTGATCCTAAGACAGCAGCCTTTCAAAGAATAATGTACTGCAGAAACAACATGAAATGGAACATGACTGGGTTGGGACTCCTTCTTGGGATTAGCTGTTTAATGAGAAACAGGAAAGATTTCATTCTCGCATACAAGCATCCATGTTTGCTTCAACCAGCCCCTGCAGCCCATCATTCCTATCTGCTGTTCAGAGCTGTGACAGACACACTGCTTTTTCCAGCCTTTAGCCTCCTGCACGTGTTATTTATCAGTATTTGGAGAAGAGATTACTGTAGGAGACAACTGCTTGAATATTGATTGTAGAGGCATTTCATGATGACATTTTTCAATAAAACAGAGGTTTAATTATTGACTATTGAAATGAAATAGCATTTTTTGAACCTTCATTCTCTGTTACAGATATTACAAGTTTGTCTGTTTTAAAGTCAAGGAGTGCTTTATTTCTCGTCTGTCACCTGCTGAGGCATTTACAAATGAAATTTTCTTAGGCCAATGTTGCAATACCACAACTACTGATAAAACAACCAACTCTCTGAGTGGGTCATATCAGCTCACTTCTTCATGAGTCTTGACACCATCTGGCTCCCAGATATCCCTGATATACAACAGAAAGCCTTTAAAGAGCTACCTGTGGTCTATGGCATACAAACTAGCTGTAGAATACACACGAGGTACTTACCAACATTACCAAATTATTTCAACTGTTTTATTTCCTGTTTGAAAACACAAAAGCCCTATTCCCCATTAGCTGAAACCTCTTTCCTAGGAAAAAATGTCTAAAGAGATCATATAAAGGAGGGAACAAAAACCAAGTGGTAATGCTAATGTTAATAGTAGTATTTGTGCCTTCAGAAAACCAGAATTATAAATAAATAAATAAATGAGAATATGCATTGTGCGTCCAGTCTAAAACTTACTTTACTTCCTTATTTAGTACCAGAGCTTTCAAGAGCCATTTTCACTCATTAGCATCAGAAGAGATGTCATCTTAGCAAGAACAACCCATGTGGACACAGGAAATCTTACAGTTAAAAATAAATAAATAAATAAATACGCACCCAGAAGAGTCTCTTATTCCAAACTTACTATTCTCTTCTTTAGTAATTCTCCAGAAGCTCTTTTCAAGATCTTCTCACAGCAGGTGTGATGAAATCTTTCGGAAGATGGGACTGACCCCCAGGCTCGGAGCGTCCTGCGCTCCAAAGCTGCAGCCTCCCATGCGGGGCAACGCCAAGCACGCAGAGCGTGTGAGAGGGAAGTTGTGCTGCGCGGTACCGACTACTCTTAAAAACGAAACCACAGCCGTATCCGGAACTTAATTGTCTATGTGCTTGGTCCCTGCCGGAGACTAAAATAAACAGAAATACAAATGCAGGAAACATGCAACCTCAGAACTCCTGAAATACCAGAAAGTATTGGGAAGATTCAATCACTCTTCCTTGGTACTGCACAGCATGGCTGTTTGTTAGTCTGCATCTTGGGTGATTCACAGTGCAGTTTTTCTTTGCATATAATAAAAACCCCAGCCAACGACAGACAAAATCGTCATGCTACATCACACCTTTCATTCACGGGCCTTTGAGCATTTTATAAAACAGATCAACACTACTCCACCTATCCGGCTGTAGGAGAAACTTAGGCAGAAGGAGATTAATTCATTTACCCTTAGAGAGCTAGTTAACCACATCAGAGCTCAAAACGCTCATCTGAGACAAGAGTTATCTCCACTAGGCAGTGCTGCTGTTCTTCCTTCCTTTTTACATCACTAATTAAAAAGGAAAAGCTCCCTACAGCAACCACTACCCCTGGACATTTTCTTCAGGTACTAGTTACATTTGTTAACTCCTCTGGAAAGCAAAAGCAACTCTGCAGTCCTCCATGAAATCCCTGAATGAGACAGCAGCCAGCCACACTAATTAAGCTGGTCTGGTTTAATGCTGTTTAGGGACTGACTCCTGTGTTCAGCTCCATGCCATAGACAAGAACAGATAGTCTGGTATGAGCTAAATGGGATAAAAGAAAGTGGGTTGAAAACAGATTTCCAGCTGCCGTGAATTCTTAGTAACTGAGAATTTAACCCAAAGTTCTTAATCAAAGGGTAAACTTAACGGTATTTTCCAAGCTGGTAACAAGCATAACAATACATTAAATTAGAAAAGACCCAGAGTACCTTCTTACCTATGCAGAAGTGCATGCTACAGCCTAGAAACAGAGTAAGTGAAAAACAAAAGAAAGATACAGTTGTAGATGCCTCTGGGAACTTTGCACGAATCCAGTTTCATACCAGCAGGCAGAGGGAACAGGAAGAATTAAAACATTACAAAATTAATCTGTAATTATTAGGTCCCTCCCTACTTCAACTGGCAACTCAAAGGACTTCCTTCTTGAAAGCCTCGCTCACAATACAGCACATCAGTGCCAGAAGAATAAGTCTGAAACACATGTGAGGAACAAGCATCCTTTTTCCTCCAAAACCTGATACTACCACCAGTGCATGAAGTACCCAGTCCCCTGTAGAACAGCACTAATAAATTCTGTATCAGAGTTGCATTTGTTTTCATGCCCATTTCCCCACTCCAGAGTCCTTCTGTACATTCCCAAAGCACACCTCATGCACACAGCCCCCCGACAAACACACACCTGGCCCTCACATAAAAATAGCCACTGAAGAACAATTCAAGGAATCAACAGCACTCCCACCAATCATAAGTTCTGATAACGCATTTTCCTGCTTCTCCACATGGCCTTGCTTTATTGGAGAGCCACTCTATGCTCTCTCCGTATCATAACAAAGGGAAGCACACAGGCATTTTCAATGTAAATCCAGACTTACTTGGGCTTTTGGCTTCCCAAGTGCTCTGTAGACACATATGGGACTCGCTTTGCCATGTCATGCTTCCCTCCTGTGCCTCTGTAGAAGAACTTCTAATGGTAAGAGTATTCTAAATATTCTAATGTGTCAGAGTGTAATTCAGTTAGTTTTTTCTTAGGAAGGAAAAAGGTAAACAACTTAATCAGGTCCAGTAACCGAGCAATGTAAAAAAACCAACAAGCTAACAAAAGCGAAGCAGCTGATGAAACTACTCATTTGTGTCCTCCCATACAATCTCATCACCTGTACCAAGGCCAGAAATGTGCGATTACAGGTTTGCTAGATCTGCATAGATCACTATAGATCTAATCCCCTTGATGAAGATGGCTGAAGCTCACCTTTCAAAACTTATTCCCACACACTTGTTCATTTAGAGAAAAAAAAAAAAAAAAGACTTAGAGGACCAAGTGATCATTATTTATTTATTTGAATAAATAGTACAACTGTCACAAACCATGCATAACACTCCTGCTGTGATTTTTAGCAAACATAGCATTGCATTGTAACTTGCTTACAGTACACAACTCTTGTCACAAAGCTGAATGTCTCCAACATATGACAAGTCCAGAATTTTATCTGCAAAGCTGGGTTTTAGTACTTAGAAATCCAGAGTAAACACTGTTAAAAACAGTAGAAAAGACTCTTAAAAATACATTAATACTGAAAGCACTGCGGTGTGGGGAAGAGGAGTAAGAAATCCTACAAGTTTTAAACTGATTTAAAAAAATCTATCACTGTTGGCTTTTTGTCTTGAAAACCAGGATGCAGCTGACGGGTATCTGGGCTTCTGTGGTAATATAGCTCACTGGAACTGAGTATGTCAAGCAGATGCACCTAAAAGGCAAGTTGTATGGACTGGAAGAGACAGACATTCATTAAGTACTTACAAATGTGGAAGCTTTAATGCTGCTGAGCATTCAGCATTCCAGTCAAACTCAACAGCATTCAGATCTACTCCACTGGCTCCAGGGGAACACATAATTGAACAGACACTCTTCTAAAACGTGTAATGAAGATGACAGCTGTATAACTCCATCTCAGAAATAGCCATTCCTTCTCCCAACGCCGAACTGCTCTTGTCAATCTCCTTTTGTTATTTTCTGTTTCCTTTTGATATTAATATTGCCTACAGTTTCAAAAACTAGATTTTCTGGAGGTCTTCCCCAGCAACTCGAAGAATATAAACAGCATTAGCACTTCCACATCACCTGAAGGAAGGTGAGTGGAATAACAGCTCTTTAATAGACTTACTTCCCACAAATAACACTGCATTAAACTAGAAGTTTGAGACCTTTCAGTTCAATCACCATCCAGTCTCTTGGTACCCCTTATTTCAGAGCATGAAATTTAGACCAATTTCATTAACTTGCCAGGAGAGGTGACCAAGCAGGCCTTAGCGCTCCTGCAAGTCTCCTCTGTAATAATTGCTAGTATCGTGGTAGAGTCTAGTGGCCCCATCTGAAATTCAAGTTCAATTGTTCAAGGCTCTGCATAAACAGCAAGAGGTCAGCTCCCTCCAAAGTGCAGGCAAGCAATTATTTATTCCTCACAGAAACTTAGAGAGCAGAGGAGATCTGAATTTTTCGTGGAAAGAAAGGGCAACTTCCTTCCATCTTTGTTTTGGATGTGTGAGCGAAGGTGACCCAAATAATTCAAATACTAGAACTCACAACCCCAAAATGCGACATAAAGAAGCAGAAGCTCATTTCTCTTCCTTTGAGATTAAAAAAAAGTTTAAGGAGGGTAAGAGAAATCCCTATTGCAAAATTGCACCATTCGAATAGCACATTTCCACTTGAATTCAGAAGAGTAAATAATGTGTGATGCAAGAAATCCATTTTTAGGGAAAGATGCCTACTTAAAACAGGATCATGGAGCAGATCAATACTATCTGCTTGCTGTTTGGGTCACTCCACCTCATGTTTCACACAAAATCATAGCTGCCCATAAAAGAGAAGTTGCTGCTGTGATACATAAACGCAGCAGTCAAATCTCTTCCCTGTGCACTTCAAGGAAAGGAGTGCTATTATATGCATATTCCACAAATAATTTACTC
>WEIS01046779.1:2197-16258 GCA_013389965.1 Todus mexicanus
CTATTCCTGGAAGGGAAGAAGATCGTACGGATCATTATTTCACCACCTCATTTTAAATTTGGTATATGTTTAAATACTGAGTCCATGTTTGAATCCTGAATTCACAATGGCTTTTTTCAGCACGGAAAGCACAGCAAAGCAGAGAGGGGAAGGGGAAGGGAAGTAGAAAGGGAAATGAAATTATAGAATATGTTATGTTGAGACAGAAAATAACAACCACTAGCATCACTATCACTTCAAAAAAAAAAAAAAAAGAAAGAAAATAAAACATAAGCAAATTACCCATATCTGAGCTAAAAATTGTAATATAAATAGGATACTCTTGAACAGCACAGCTCATTCACAAAAAGAAGTTGTGAACTTCATATAGACAAAGACAAATTTAGGCTTGTAAGCACAGTCATACCCAATATTCACTAGTGTTTGGGACTTGAATGAGGAAAAAACATGTTTTCTCTTTGTTCCAGACTAGCTTCTACTTTTTATTGCTAGATTTCCACCATAGCAACGTAATGTTCAAAGGCAGCTGTTCATACAGCTTCTCAGTAACATTATGAGACCAAATGCACTCATATTTCTTTCAATGAAAACAAGACTGCACATACGGTTTTATGACAATGTAAATATAATAAAAATTTTAGCAGCATGTACTTTGTTGTATTTATATTATTCAACATACTTTTAACAAAAAAATCTTTTACTTTTTTTACATCATGAATATCTAAAATCTGTAGTGGTTGATTGTGACTAGTTGGATAGGATATGCGCTTCAGTTTTTTCTGCTGAAAAGCTTTTGATTGAACATACAATAATTCAGTTACCTATACAGAAATACTACAGATGCTCTGGAATTTGCATAAAAGTATCTATGACATGGTCGTTTTGCTTTTCAGGGTTCAAATGGTGTGGAAATATTCCCAGATACTGGAAAACACACTATCTGGCTGCGAAAGTTGGGACTATTCAGCCTAGAGAAGGGAAGGCTCTGGGGACACCCTATAGCAACCTTTGAGTACCTGAAGGGGACCTACAAGAAAGCTGAGGAGGGACTTTTTACAAGAGCTTGTAGTGATAGGATGAGGGGAAACAGCTTTAAGATGGAAGAGGGTAGATTTAGATGAGGTATTAGGAAAAAATTCTTTACAGTGAGGGTGGTGAGACACTGGAACAGGTTGCCCAGGGAA
Organism: Todus mexicanus; assembly: GCA_013389965.1. Taxonomy (NCBI): domain Eukaryota; kingdom Metazoa; phylum Chordata; class Aves; order Coraciiformes; family Todidae; genus Todus; species Todus mexicanus. The sequence continues at coordinate 3,382 of WEIS01046779.1, forward strand.
GTTGTGGATGTCCCTTCCCTGCATGTGTTCAAAGCCAGGCTGGACAGGACTTTGAGCAATCTGGCCTAGTGGGAGATGTCCCTGCTCACAGCAGAAGGGTTAGAACCACAATGGTCTTTAAGGTCCCTTCCAAAACAAACTATTCTATGGTTCTATGATCTTACTCTATGACAGAAAAAATCGTTGGAGTGACAACAGATTGCAGCTATCTCATTCACCAGTTTAAGTATATTGTAATAGTATTAATCCGTGGAGAGAATTTCTGTTGGTAGGAACTATGAGTAGAGCAGAAAAGATGAAAATAAAGGAAATGAGCAGTGGCTGTACAGATTATGGCAGCTCTTGCATGTTGATTTACTTGTAAGGAGTGGCAAGGCCTCAGATCCTCCCTGAGGTCACAGAAGCAATGCAGTGTGTACTGGTTTCACAAGGTAAGGACGAGGCTGCAGTTCCCTTCTGCTCTAGCAATCTGGGTGGAGAAAGAGTGGAATGAAGGATTCAGGCTCCTAATTCAGCACAGAAAGATTACTTCCATCATGCATGTGTGTATCACCTGCATAACAGCAAGGTAGAATTATGGTCTCTATTCTAGTCAGCATATGCAGAGGCAACACCACTCTCAGTATGCAAGGCCTACATTCAAAGCTTTAAATGACAGAGGCATTCTACTAAAAAGTGAAGAAGGATAAATGCTTCCCTCTGCACTGGGGTAAACTGTTTTCCTCTTAGGGTTGATTGCCTACTACTTCTTCCTTTTCAGCAGCAGGATACTACACTGCACAACACTTGCATGATGTTCTTTTACACCTGTTCTTAGTTTTAGGCTTTATGCAGAATTACAAAATAAATAACCAGCCTGGCTTCAACCAAATAAACAGAAGTGCAATGTTCAAGAACTTGCCTGCACACCTTCAGTCCCTAATCAAAATAAAGAGACTGGACTAGCTCCCCATTGTACACCTCCTGCACTGAAACTTGTCTATATAATTGGTCTTGTCCATTTTGATTGTCATATCACATTAACACAATTCAAGCTGGCTTTGAACACCCAGTTAGTATGGATGAGTGAGCCAGGACACTGATGCCTCCATGATTATTTCAGAAAGGAAGACTTTAACTTATGACTTCAAGAGTTAGATGGTGACTGGTACAAACTGTCAGTAAACAAAATTATAAAGTAGGACCTGAATAGAGGTTAAAGAGGTATTGAGTGGATGGAAGTGTATCACAGGATTTGAGATCCTACATATCCAGTCAAGAAATATCTGGGGAGACAAGGGAGAGAACCAGTCACTTTCGTCCTGTCTTAAATCTAACTTGCTGAATCCATAGTCCACCCTTCTGATGCTACACAGATGTTATAACAAGAGGATTAGATTGCCATGAAGATATCCGGCACTTTTTCTCTGATCAAGGAATGATGAAGAAGGACTGAGCATGAACCTGAGGTTCTGATTTCTGTCTTACCTAAGATGTTAGCCTACAGAGTTGCAGTATCTGAAAGATCTACAGGAGGTAAGTTACCCCGTGTCCTTCCATCTCTCTGTCTAGAGCAAACAAGTGCCAAAAACCCCAATCCATATCCAGCCTACAAGCCCTTCCTCTTGCAGCAGTGCATCCATTATACCTCTTTATGAAACATAAAATCTGCATTTAAGGTTTTTGAGAAAATTGGAATTTCAGTGTTCTTGAAGTTAACAACATGGATGTCTATGCAGACTGAGAACAATTTATTTTTTCATTAATAAGAAACTGCAGTTATGCAACAGAAGCCATCCCAAGGCATTGATCTGCTGCAATAGCAATGCAAGTTAGGGAAGTGTATATGAAAATATGAAGAACACAGACCAAGATAATGGGAATGCAAATGCAGGCAGAATGACTGTTCAGGGAAATTTCCTTCAAATTTACAATCTGTTATATGTCATTGTTCAGAGTTTTAAGAAGAGGACTAGCAACATAACCAGAAGTTCTGAACAACTGGTTTTAATTAATTTGTTGTTGTTGGAAGGCATTCATTCTTTTATCTCCAGCAATAATTTCAATAGTTTTATACTATTTGCAATGTGTCAAGTGATCTCTTATCGATACCTGTTGGTCAGCACACTGGAGTATCCTGATGCGGTTTAGGACTAGAAATTTAACATAGAGACCCAGTTATGGGGTGGCTACAGGACCTGAGGAATCTTGACCAGCTGTGTGCGCACATACGCATATACATGTGTGTGCTCCAGAAGCTGAAGAGGGGTTGCAACTTCACGGGCTTGAATGTTCAGGTGCCAGCAACTGGCAGACGGATCCAGAGACAGCTGCTGGACAGCTGCTGCAGTGTCCGGGCCCAGCTCCTGGAGGCATCCACGCTTTCTGTACATATATATTATATGCTTATACATATGTAGATAATATTCGTGTACACAAACACATGTGCATATAGATACATATACATGCACGTATGTGTGTTTCTACATGTATACTATATATTTTCTCACTATTGGACCTCCACCTTGCTCAGACAGAGAGGAAAGCAGGATGAGGCCATTGGCACTTTCTGTGTTTGCGTAAGTGCCTTGTGTGTCTGCCTGTCATCTGTGTGGCTGGTCATGTATATATGTACACACATATACATATGGTGTGTATCTGTATGCATGTACCTGCCAGGAATACATCTGTTGTTTGAAACTGGGAGCATGGAATGGCAGCAGCCTCATCTCTCTCATGCTGTCAGATCTGACACGAGGTGTTCTCCACTAACAGTTCATTATATATAAATATTATGATTAATCCTTCAACACTGGCACCTATTGTATCAGGGAGTCTGAGCTAGACAGCAAGTACCTATTGGCAGTGGCTGTATGAGGAGCTTTGCAGTCCCATTATCCTGGCTATTATGGAGGACTATTAGCTTAAATGTGGAAAGCCTGTCTTTTTTCTTCCACATAATGTCTGTATGATAATGAAATCGCATCAGTATCTTTGTGCTTTTGCTCACTCCAGTTATTTTGATATACTATTGTATTTCAGGTAGTTTGACTAAATAAATATTTGTGTGGAATACATAGACAAAACAATTTTGGTTTAATGGCTGCAAGATAGATTATGAATGTATTAAATTCCAACACTCTCCTCCCTCCAATGTTTTATTCTCCCTTGTTGAATCTTCATGAATGCAATTTTTTTATTTTGATTTTTTTTTCCCCCACAGACACACTGAATACTCTTCAGCTTAGGTGGCCTTAGCTGACATTTTTTTTCATATATCAAAGCCATAAATTGCCATTCTGCAGAAGCTTTCTAAATGATGGTGCCTGTGATTTTGCTGTAAAATTATGTCTGGGCCACCATAGCCTAACTAATGAGATTAGCTCTTAACCATTTGTTGTGTTTTGTTTGTATTGCTAACATTTTCACAATTTGGTAGTGACATGTTTCACTGATTTTGTATGTGTCATATAACCTGAGGGTGTTAAAGAAGATTTAGATTCTTAAACATATGATTCTTCATTATTGGTCACACAAATGATAGTCTCTTTAATTCATTCTGTCAGTACTGTTCTCATTTCTCTGAAACATCTCTTCTGTACAGGTTGCACAAAGTCAACACAAGTATTTTAAAGAATGTCTAAGCATATTTTCTACTTCACAGCTTTGAACAGATTGAGAAAAGAAGATATTCTAAGTCTCTTGAACAGAAGAATATACTGTTGTTTTGGCTGAACACTGTAACACTTCAAAGCTTCTGTAACACTTCAAAGCTTCTGCATCTCCGCTTGGGAAAGTGGTTCAGGATGCCCTCTTTTATAGACTTTTTGAGACAGGAACCATGATAAAGAATGTGTTAGAGACAGCATCCTACTTCATTAAAAAAAGTAGAAAGTACCAGAGGTGCTTTTGCTCTTTAGTAGACACTGACTATTGACTGTACTGTTAGAGTGTGTAGAAAAACGACGCAAGCCAACAATGAAGTGAATAAGAGGCAATGGAGAGAAAAAAGAATCCTGCCGTATGAGCATTTCTCACAATACACAGCCATCAAGTGCTGAAAGTTAAAGAACTCAGTCCTGCATAGGTAGACTTAGGCATATATCGGGCTGAAAAGAAAACTGATGGTTCTTGCTTTAATTCTCCCATAAAAAGCAGAAATAAGATATTCATAAAGATTAATTTCAAAAGTTTTGAAAAGGTAAGAAAAAGGGAGTTAGCTAAGCAATAGAAATATACTATCTATAGTATCCTTATTTACCAAGAGAACATGGAAGCAAGAAATACAGGAATGGCACCATTGTCAGCTCTCAGTCGAATCCTTGTGGAGGGAAAAGTGGCAAGAACAGAGTTCAAGTGAGAATCAGTTTCATCTTCCATTCTTTGAACAGATCTAGACTTCTTTTGTATCCTCCCTTTACATTAGAAATATAACTTTTTTTTTTCTGCTGAATCATATATTCTGATACTTATAATCCCACGATAGCGACTTAAATATTATTTATGGGATGACCCTTTTTAAGTCTCCCGTAACTGTGTCCAAAAGTAAGATCTAGCTTTTACTTTCTAAAAATCCTCAATCAAGGAATCTCAAAATAATACAAATTGACCTTAACTATGGACATGTATAAGGAAAAAAAAAATCATACAAAACCCCCAACCACTAAGCTAATACCATCCAAAAGTGTGTTTAGCCCCAACAGGACTCTTTTTTAAGACAAGAGTGGCTTATCTCACTACCTAATTATAAACTGACTGATGTCGAATCACAGGAGTCCAGCTAAGGAAAGTACCTTTGACTGCAAAGATAGATTCTAGACTTAGTTTGCAAATGCAAGTCTTCTGAAGCTTTGAACAATGCCTTAGTAGGGGTCCATGCTGTAGCAGCAGGAAAAAAAAAAACCAAAAACCAACAACAAAACCCAAAACAATAAATGTATCAATGAATTAAACAGATGGACCAGGAAGAAAAAAAAAAAAAAAAAAAAAAAAAGGAGAGAAAAAAAAAAAAAGGATANNNAAAAAAAAAAAAAAGAGAGAGAGAGAAAACAAAGATGTTATGAAGCAAGCAGGGTATTGATACCAGGTTTTGAATTTTCTTTAAAGCCATAATTATTTTTTTTTACCTGAAATCTTTAGAGTTGTTCTCATTTTCAGTCATATTTGCATGCTTCTTTACAGAATTTTGTCACAGTGTCCTCCAGATTTTGCAACTGACAGCCTCAACCATAAATGAAATAGTCTCAATCTTGCCATGACAACTGTGTAAATTAAAACAGAAAAGTTTTTTTTCCATCTTTGTCATCTATTTATGCCACTATGATAAGGCTTTATGTCAATAAAGTTGTTCTATTTCTGTTAGCAAAGACTGTACACATTTCATTGGGCCTTCAAAGCTACCAGAAAAAGACTATAACAGAAGCTGGAAGCTCTCATTCAACAAGAAGCCAAGGAAATATTCAGATTTTTTTAGCCTGTTTTCCACACCTGAACAGATGAAGCACCAGGTTTGGCTGTTGATGCCAAATGACAGCATGTTGCTTAAAAGTAAGCTGAATACATCGTCATGCATGAAACGTTACAAAAATGTATTTGAGGGCTGGAGGCAGAATTACCAACTACATTCCAGTACTCTTGCTGGGCTCCAAGGAGAAAGTGTCTTTGGCAGATATTAATGGAAAATAAAACAGAGCTTCAGAAAGAATAATCTGCTAATTAGCGTAGTTTTCCTTTAGCGGTCCTGGGGAAAAAGGCCTGAAACTATTCATGTATGTTTTTAGCAATTACAATATTGTAAAACCCCGGCTTTTTTCCTAGCAGTGGTGATTGCCAGCCTCTGGGTTGTACAACACGCATCTGAATCTCTAAATTGAATATCTGATCACAGAAAGAAACATTACAAGTGGGTATTACTAGGTTTAATTGATTGATCTATGCAAGTATATATATGAGTGTTGAATTTTCCTTTTGGGAAGGATCATGGATAAAAGCTGTGCTGCTTACTGTGTTCACTTATGGTTGCTCAACTTGAGTGAGCAGAGATGTTTTCAAGTGGTCTTGCTATAATAGGCTTTTTATGACTACTCTATTTCTTAATCTGCCATCAGCTGATGTTTCAACATCAGGTCTAAGTCCATCAGACAGGTTCTTGTGCGAAAGGATCATCTCTACCACTAAATATTTCAGTAACGCTTTCACTGAAATTTAAGACAAATGTGCTTATCACTTCTATCAGGGTGGTTCTTTTATTGATGGTTCCTTCCCTTGCAGTATTTCAGAAATCATTATCAAGTCAGAACTTGACCTTTCACAGAGATTCATTCAATAATACATATATACGTGTGCTTCAGGTCTTTAACCATCTATTTTAAGTTGTTAGGAGCAATAAAGTTTCCATTCTGCTGTTGAGTGGCAATAGACAGACATACTGGACCAATATATTCTAATGCACACAGATAACATAAATAATAGAGTGATTTCTCCTCTGGAACAGCTTCCTTGTCCATTACAGTATTGCTATTACAAAAATGCAGCTTCAGAAGTTGTTAATATTATGTGAAATGCTGCATTTTTAATCTAATACTATGTATTAAAATCCAAAGTGGTTAATTAGGTATGATTTTCTCCTAAAACCACAAAAAAAAAAATCAGCAAATACACTAAAAGAACAAGTAATTACCTAAAGGGTTCTCCTCATGAAGTTTGGTGAGATTTATACCCTTGTGAAGTATGCGATAGTGATTAAAGATCCATGTTAAGAATTCTATTCTGCTGACTTGTCTGTTTAGTACAGCTGTCTATAGTGATTTAAATAAAATTGGAACATCTATATCTTCTCTTTTGTGAAATCTTGGACAGCTGCCCTTGCATTCATACATTTTGTCCAAATCATTTTAGTTCAGAAAGTTGATGCAAAAAATCATTTTCCCAGTCCACAGTGTTGCTGATGATGTCAGGTTTTTTGCCTTACTCCACTGATTTCTCCCCCTTCGCTACGTTAATGTTGGTCACTTGCCATCCTCAGTGGTATGCCCTGTTTTACTGAATACCTTGCGTTTATAGTCGTGATGCTAACTCATGCTGTGCTTCCCACATCTGCCAAACTTAATTGCTCAATTATTGATTTTCAAACCAGCACTATCCTGCTTTCTCCCTGACTGCTTTTAGTTTGGGAATAATTCTCTGCAAACCTCAACTGAACTAGAACCTTTTCAGCTTTCAGAATCAGCTTACATCTTTTCTCCTCCTGTTATGTCTTTGAAAACTGAGGAGCATAAGCTAACATAAATTGTCACACCACATTGAAATAGTTTGTTAGTTTTAAAGACTTTCTTTAAAAGACTTTTAAAGAACTTAAACATTTTTAATCAGTATTTAATCTTAGGTTATTAAACAATAGGTTCCTATGTATGATAACTCATAAAATAGATGTCAGTAACATTATTCAAGTTTTCAATACCAGGAGTGAAATAAAAGTAAGAACCAGACCTTTTGTATGTCTGATGTTTTCCGTTTCTTGCTCTTTACAGCAGTGGAAACTATTACATCAAGAATTTGAGCAGGTATAAAGAAATGAAATGTTACTGAGTAAAACAGGTATTTGCTCTGTAACTAATTGGGAAACTCTTGCTTATATAGTCAGCTCATTGCTGCTAAGCATAAAAAATCCCCACCACACACACACAAAAAACCCCACAACAAAAAAGCAGAGAAGTGTATTAGCTTTGGTTTATGAACTATCCTTTCATTCTGGAAGTCTAAAAATCATTGACAAAAACATCCAGAAAGATGTTTAATGTTCACAGAGTCTGAGTAACCATGAGACCTCTACAGCTATTGCAGGGAAGTAAAAAGCCTTGATAAACATTTAGAACAATACTACCTCCCACAAAATAGTAATAAAACACCTTTTACAACACTTCAGGACCAGTCTTTATGCCATCAATGCTAAAGAATCTTTTCTGCAGAGTCATGCTTGCTTCTGAGATTAGAGGTAAGGCAATACAAAGGCTTTAAAAATTTCTTTGAATGCAGTACGAAGTACCAACACAGAAGAAATGCTTCACATTTCTATTTTGTGGGTGAAAGTGTGCCTAGCGACATTTTGCTAAAGGTATTATGATTAACACATTGATCTAAAAACCTTGTCATTTTTATCATAGCTGTTATAAAAATTAATTTAGCATGCAGTCCTCAACTTGCAAGAAAAGAAGCATCATATCAATAGGAGTGAAAAATATTATCATGACAGATAATGCTTTATTAGTAAATCTAATAAATAATACACAGACATTTAATAAATTATAAGACTGTTACAGCGATACCTTGCGGATGTGTTTCTTCATATTTAGAATAGATATATATACATGCACACACACGTAATGGTTGGCCAATGTGACGCCCATCCACAAGAAGGGCCAAAAGGAGGATCCAGAGAACTACAGGCCTGTGAGCCTGACCTCAGTGCCTGGCAAGGTTATGGAGCAGATTGTCCTGAGTGCCGTTGAGCAGCACGTGCAAGACAACCAGGGGATCAGGCCCAGCCAACATGGGTTTAGGAAAGGAAGGTCCTGCCTAACCAACCTGATCTCCTTCTACGACTGGGTGACCCACCTGGTAGACAAAGGGAAGGCTGTAGATGTGGTCTACCTGGACTTCAGTAAGGCCTTTGACACAGTCTCCCACAGCATTCTCCTAAAAAAGCTGGCAGCCCATGGCTTGGACAAGTGCACCCTTCTCTGGGTTAGAAACTGGCTTGATGACCGGGCACAGAGAGTGATTGTGANGGAGAGGCTGAGGGAGCTGGGGTTGTTTAGCTTGGAGAAGAGGAGACTCAGGGGAGACCTTCTTGCTCTCTACAACTCCCTGAAGGGAGTTGTAGACAGGAGGGGGATGGGCTCTTCTCTTAGGCGATTTGTGACAGGACAAGAGGGCACAGCCTGAAACTGCACCAGAGGAGGTTTAGATTGGACACTAGGAGGCACCTCCTCACAGAAAGGGTTATTAAACACTGGAATGGGCTGCCCAGGGAGGTGGTTGAGTCAACGTCCCTGGAGGTGTTCAAAAAAAGACTAGATGCCACACTTAGTGGCATGGTTTATCTGGGCCTTGGTGGTAGGTCATAGGCTAGACTCGATGATCTGAGAGGTCTTTTCCAGCCTTAAACATTCTGTGATTCTGTGATTCTGTAATAAAGAACTTACAGAGCTACCATTCTTTTGTATGCGTGTTACCAGTTTGATAAACCCACCTCCTACTTTTAAAATTATTTCATGTTTTTATGGCCTCTTCTGTTTTATTGGGTTTCCCTATACTTTATTGTAGGCAGTTAATGAATATTTACAATATTTAATGGCATTTTTATTTTGAATAAGCCTTTAGGTACACTATGTCTTTGTACTTGATACAGTAGAAAGGATTTAACTCCTTCAAAATAAGGAAAGGACTAACCAAATACATTGCAGGCACAGGCACCATTAACAAGCAGGTAGAGGTTTCAGAGAGGATGGGAAAAGTAGATGGAAAAGCTTTTTAAGTGTGCCATGTGTTTTGGGGTTTGGGGTTTTGGTTGGGGTTTTTTTGGTTGATTGCATTTGATTGGTTAGTTAGGAAACAATAAATTACTACATTCAACAATATGAGAAGCAGAACATTTGAGTTACCATGGACTTTGCAATGACGGATTTATTCCTACTTTCTCAGTAGCACATGCAGAGTTGTGACTCAGTCTATAACCTAGATTTCTGTCTAGCTGTTGCCAGTAACCATTACCTATTTCAGCATAAAAACTTTAAAGAACACTCTATCTTGAGAATTGTATAATGAATTAAGTAGTACGAGTACTTTACTGACCATGAGTAATCACTATATTATTTGACACAAGTTCAGCTTTGTTTGGCCATGTCATCAGTTTACTGTAAGAAAGACATGTATTTATGGTAGCTCCATAACCACTAAAATCCAGTGAAACTTTACACTGACATGGATAATACCATGAATAATACAATTTCTCCACTGATACCAGTGGAACCTCACTGTTTCTGTTCAATGGAGAGAAATGTGAAGAGAATTGAGACTAACTTTGGCAAATATTTTTGGAGTTACAACACAAAGTATTGAATCTAGAATCCTTGTACTGTGAAACCTGTAAAAGTCAGTAATAAATCCAAATAATCACAGAAACAAATTAAGGTTTTGTCAAGGCATGGAAGAATCCACAACCCCTTCCCTGGAAACCATAGAAAGTTTTAGGAACATCATCTTAAGGAAGACAGCAGATATACAGCCCAGACAGTCAGACTACTCCACTTACTCTCACCAGAGAGAACACAGTTGCTGTTCAATGACTGAGGAAACAAAGTCACACTGGAGTCACATTCTTATAACCCCAGAGTCAACAGTGAGCACAGCTTACAGAAGTCCAGCATAAAAATGCAGCTACATCTTCAAGGCTCTCAGGTTTACCATCAGTTGTTGCAACAACACTTGTCATAAAGAACACAGAAAAATAAATAGGAGACTACAAGAACTGAAGGGCTAAAGAAGCATATTTACTGTCACATCTTTCCAGTGCTCTGGAATAAGGGAAGAAGCTAAGGATCAACAAGTACCCTTGATGAAGAATTCCAATGGATGTCCAACAGAGAGCCAAAAGATATTTTGCAAGTCTTATCCTAAATATATGAAAACAAACCACTTAGAACATTAGAATTGAAACACTATTTAATGCTATGCTGGTAGAAAAACTGTTATTTAAAAAAATAACTAAATCAATCAAGGAGTGGAATGAAGGACAGTTTCTGTTTCTTTCTTGCTGACACAAGAAACAGGTGTTCTGATTCACACAGTGATAGTCTTCCCATCAACCACTATTCAAACAAATTACATGTATGAAGTAGTAGCAGAAAGAGGTGGAAAAAACAAACCATGGGCAATGTCCCTACTAGTTAGATAATACAGGTATCCATAAGCAGATATTTCAAACCCAAAGTTGTGGTCTTGTTTCTAAATCTTTTTTGATTCAGCTGTGGATATCAGCTTTGGGAAACTGTACATTGGTGACCAATAGGTAAATTTCCATGTTGGCTTCTAAGAGAGTCACAACACTGTTAGTAAGACTTCTTCTCAAGCAGTTGCCTGTATAGCCTAGAGAATCATCTTTATATGAGGTAGAAAAGATGTCTTCAGATATAAGTGTATTTCCTCTACCTTAATTTTAAAAAAATTTTTACATTCATTCCATTTTTGTCGATCTTGTGGAATTTCAGGACTACTTTCTCTCTCTGGTAGTTAATGTAAGGATTATATGCAGTCCCTAGGCATATAATGACTTATAATTTATAGGCATATGTAACAGTTACAATAAGACCTCACGGTCTCCAAGTCCTAATGTTAGTCTACCAGTCAAGCAGACTCTTTCCAGGTTCCATTCACTCAACAGAATTTTCTTTAAATAGTCAGTCTGGCAGAACATTTCTTAAAATGCAAATGCAGAAGTCTGAATTTCCATCTTTAATACCTCATTTTCCTAAAGCTTCGTTTTTCAATTTTGCCAGCATGTGGCTTATTTCATTCGCACTTTTTAGTCTTTTCTGCTTTCATTTCCTTCAAGCCAACTGAAGGATTTGACTTCATTTTATGCATTATTAAAATGAATTAAAAACTTGCAGAAAGCCTTTCCCTGGGAACAAAAGCTGTAGGAAGTGCCAGTGTCTAGCTTTGGCAGGTAAATTCATCTGTTGACCATAAAATTGTTACTAGCCAGAATTGTGATGTTACGAAGTTCTCCTGTTGCAATATGGAAATATCTATGACTCTGAGGACAAACATTCAACCCTGAGAGTAAGGTACACATCCTCTACAGCCAAGAAGATCATCTGTTTTGCCCTGTGTAATAAATACTGATGATTCTGGCACTGAATATTATTGCTTCTTTCATTGACACTGCATTATGAACTGTTTTCCTGCTTGGACTACAAATGATTCCGACATGTATTTATTTTCTAACACCTATACTGTATGCAGCAGGTGACATACCTTAAAAATTGTTAGATTTTGCGTCAAAATGTACTTTTTCCACATCAAAAGGTCAGTTTAATAGGATTGGCTCTTCTACAATAGGAAGCATGCATTTCTCTTTGTTTGTAATTCTTGTATATTCATTCAAGAAAGTGCAATTTTTTTATCTTGACAAGTTTTATTCTGGCTTGTATCTCTCAATTTCTGTTTACAAAAATAAATAGATTTTTGTAGTTGTATCACAACACCTTTTTAACACTGACATCTCTATATTTATATGACACATTTGTGCTGGCACAATGCAAAAACTTGAACTGCACCAACAACACAATTTTCTCCTCACAATGAATTTACACTTTGATTTATTTTTTCATCTTACGGTTCAGGAACAAGGACAATAACTAAGGAAAGGGAAAAAAAACCCATAAAGAACAACCTTACTTTTATAAACTATGCATTAATTTTCCTCACACCTTCCATACAGCAGAGTCCAAATGCCACTATATTGTACTGTAGTCATATTGCCAAAAGTCATCAAAGCTGCCCCTGGAGAGAACCAGCATTTTGTGGAAGTTCTATGAAGCCTCTCAGATAAAAACGAAGCAGTTGCTGGCAGCACTCTTTTCTTTCCTGTTGGTAACACATATAGAGGGCTTTGCAAAAGGAGCAAGAAACACCAGTAAATTCTGAAAGACCCTACAGCTGTCTACAGCTTTGCTTAGTGTGAGGCATGAAGAAACATGAGAGCAGTTATGTGAGAGAGAAACCTTTAGCTTTATGTCAAAGACATTTTCACTCCATCTGAAGGGAATATCTTCCCTAAAAATACAGAAATGTCAAAAAGTAAAATGTTCATTGAAGAGAACCTCTGAAGCTTCAG
>WEIS01046783.1:321-19219 GCA_013389965.1 Todus mexicanus
GCTCTCGGAAGAAATAGAAACGTTTCAGAGACTATTAGTGTAAGAGCTGTTTCAATTTTCTTCTTGTGGGTGAAATAAGAAATTTGAATCTTTTGCAGAGCTTTGGGGAGCTGAGCACATGGTTAATTTTTCCTGAAACATTTAGGTTGCTGTAATCTGATTACTTACCAAAAGGTAGGAGTATAAACACTGATTGGAATGTAGGGTCAAGGAAGGAGGTGAGCAATTACATGAGTCATAGTCAGGAGTAACTTTTTGTACCGTATCTGTATTTTTGACTTGTCATTTTTTAAGTAAGCCTCCAATTAAAAGACTGTAAGATACATTGTTAAACTTTTGCAACAGCTGTTTTATCTTCATACGCCTCAAGAAATACTGTATTTTCTAGTGGAATCTCCCCTGACTGCCCAGGATTGATGCTAAGGGAGAAGCTACATAGATTAACGATCTATATACAATCTTGGATATATGATTTAACTTTAAGGTTGTCCTTTGTGCAATCAGGAGTTGGACTTGATGATCCTCGTGGGTTCCTCCCAACACAGGATATTCTGTATTACTTGGTCCTGGGTGACTAATGAAGTCAGGTTTTGGCATCCGTCAGTCCTTCTTTAGCCTAATGAAGAATTTAAATCCTGTTCCCCAGACAATGAGTACTCTTAATACTTGCCAAACTCAGCATAGAGGGTCAGTTTTCAAGTCCCTGGTTAGGCAAAGCCTGTCCCTGCCCTGATCAGCATACAACTGGCTTTCCTGCAGTCAGCTTCTTTCAGTTGCATCTTGTGATGATGCCTTTTTCCAAAGAAGCGTCTACTGAGACAAAAAGAGGGGGAAGCCAGCTGACCAGTTGCTGTGACCCTGATGTAAGATTCAAGTCCTTGCTTTGGTGTCGGTTTAATTATTTAGAGCAGAATGGCATTGACAGGAAAGACCATCTTGGATCAGCTTCAATGGATGGGATAGTACTCAGAGCAGCCTCCAGAGATGTAAATTCAAGTGCCTGATCTAGGTAGGGACTTGAATGCTCCATGGTTTCAGATGAGTAGTTAGATCTCAGGTAACAAACTGTTTCTGGATTCTATTGTTCGTGCATGCAAGAGTGTCTTCTTATGTATCTTCCCATTGCTTAGAGATATGTTTTAGTGGTGATAGAGGTAAGAGTAGGATTAAAGGTTGGACTTGATGATGTTATAGGTCTTTTCCAACCTAAACGTTTCTGTGATTCTGTAAAAGAAAAGCATGTCTCGCTTCTGAACTGCAGTGGGAAAAACTAGGTGCTGGCCAGATCTGTTTAGCAAACCCTGAATGTGGGGTGTAGATTATAGCTTGGGAATGCTGCTGAAAGAGCAACCTTCTTTCTTTTGTCCCTACCTGCTCAAAGGAGAAAATTGGATGAGTGATCAATGGCTCTCTCAAAGCTGTCTGCGAAAGCTTTGCATCTTCTTTCAGTTTTCACAGATGTGAACAACAAGGGCATGTCTTGCAATACAGAATACAAAGCTGTGAATGTGAGTCGTGCCCTTGGTTTGTCCTTGTGCCACAGAACAAAATTATAAAGATCCCCGTCTCTTACTAAGAAAGTCACATATTTGGGGTCTTTCCCCTTTAAGACCTTGCTCATGGCTAGTGTTTGTGAATTTTCTGTATTGCAAGCTGTACTTTGGTAACTCAAACTTTAAATAAAGCTCATGTTTAAAAACAAAACCCCAAACAAACTCAGAAGCACACGCACAAGAAAACCTTTCACTCTAATTAAATTGATAAATAGTTCTGTCTCTTGCCCAAGCCTCAAAAGGCCAGATGTTGTCAGACACCTGCTATATTATAAATGATGCAAACAGAGATGGATGAAAAAAAGCAGATTTATTGTGTGTGGGTGATGGTATCTATTTTATTTATAACCATTGCTTGAAACAGCATAGCATAAAACCTAAACATTGTACCAGACACTAGGATTATAGTGCAAGTATGGAAATGATGCAATTTGCAAACAGCAAAGTTTCCCTGCTTGCTGGCCATTTAAGGATACTGGTCGTGCCAGAGCTGGTTTACAGCACAGTGGGGACTTGGTTTTTGAGGATCTCCTGTTCTCCCACAAGATCCTGAGATGTTTTGTGGGGCAGCATCTTTAAACCATACGAAGGACTTCACAAATCTGTGGGTTTTTTTAAATACGCATTAAATCAGTAACATGGCGTGTGATAAAGTACATGCCTGAGAAACTAATGAGCAGAGGACTAATGTCATCTTTTGTGTGGTCTCTCCATTGGTCAATTTTAATTCGATGGAGTATGTTGTCCAGTCCCAGAGAGTTTACATGCATAAACTAAACTAAAGATAGCTGGGTGTGAACTGAACTTGATTCTATTTGGCGGTCCTGTTAAAAGAATTATCCCTCCAGTAACCCTCAGCTCTACTGGCTCAGTCTGAAGCTTTCAATATGGATACATATGTGAAAGAAAAATGACTTGCAGAGCAGAGATGTAGAGATCTATGTAGATCAATTTGTAGATTATCTTGCATAGATTTCAGTATTGTCAGAGTTAAAACTGGTAAACAAGTGCATTTATCTTTGGAAAACAAAATATATGAGCAAGCTGAAGATCTAGGAGGAGAGATGCAACTAAGTGCCTCCTTTCACTAAGCATAAAGTGTATGGATGATCTGATGTGCAAAATGACTGCAAGTATTTCTGAAGATCTTTTTTACAAGCAAATGCAAGGTTCATACTTGTATGTATTTCCTGCCCTATATCTAGTAATTATTATTTGTGAGTACCACTATTCATAAAAAAAGAATGTCAACCCATGCATTGTATTTCACTACAAATAGAAATGTCACTTCAGCCTTAAAATAAAAAGGATCCATGTACAGGAAAGAAATTATTCTGTGGCTGCTTTCTGAGAGCTGCAGGGTTGTCTTGTAAAATACACACCGTAGAACTGTTCCTTTTTAAATTCATCCTTGTAGTGTAAATTTATACAGGTACACAGAGCTTTGTGTGCAATGTAATTCAACACTAGCAGCTACAAAAAAGAATGTAAAGATTCAACAGCAAGCAACACACTACTGGTGTCTCTGCCATCACTTAGATTATTAGCTGACACTGAAGATTGGGTAGATAGTGCAGAGATGTTGCCTTTTGTGAGTAACTGGTGTCCATTGAGGACAACATCCTAACCTAGGTCTGAATTCCAAGATTTGAATACTACTGAGTTCCTGTACTGCTCCCACTGCTGCTGACTTTGTCTGCTGCTCACAGGTGCTGTGTAGGAGGCATCATGCAGGAGCCTGCTGGAAGAGGAACTCCAACCCAGTCCAAAACACTGTAAGCATCAGGTTGGACACTTGGTGGAGCATGATGTTCGTGTCCTTAAACAGAGATCATGGATAAGATCATACTGTTCTGGCTGCTCAGGGGGATACCTGCTCCAAATGCACAACACTTGGGGGTTGGAGGACCCACAGAATGGGGCTGAAAGGCGGTGGTATGTCAGGTCGGTGAACATGCAGCTCGCTCTGGGACAGCTTGCTGGTTTTGAAACCTGAACCCTCAATAAATGTGGAAATTGTCATTGTCTGATGCAATTATTAGCACAGTACTAAGCACCTGTGAATTTTTGGGACCATTTATTTCTTCAAGTGTAGCAAAATGTCATCAATGTAAATTAGTTTGACCAGGGGCTGCTTCCTGGCCCTGAGCTGCCAACATCTGTCACCTCCAGAGCAGTTTGAATATTTAAGCAGCCAAATGCTCCAACGAGCTGAGCATTCATGGGTGGTTTACAATGTGCTACATTTCAACTGGACAGAATTGTTACTGTAAATAGCAATGCCTCATAGCTGTAATGCCTTTTGCTCTTCCTTCCCACCTTGCACACACAGCCCAGCATTGTACTGGTGTCTCTGCTGCTTGATGGTGCGCTTCTTTCTCAAGAATTTACTGAGCTTTTATGCTAAACTCTGTTTATTTTCAGTGAGATGTTTACTGTTGCTTTCTGTTGCTCAAAATCTCTGTAGTAAGATGTAGGGCTCTGGGTGATGCACCTGTGGTCTTGCCTGTATGCACTAAGAAAGCTCTTGCTGTTTGTGATGGCCCTGGCCAGGGCAGAAGCATCTCCCCATGGGTGGCACGTTGGTAACACTTCAGGGATGCTGCATACCACAAAGACCAGGTCACAGACCTGTCCTGAGCTTTGGTTTAGGTTCTGCTCTGTCTTGGTGCCTGGTGCAGAGAAGTTTGGTTTATTTTCCTATTCTTTGCTCCCCTGACTATAGAAGAAATGATGGTTTCGTGGGAGAGACAGACTTCCAATGAGATGCAAGCTGTAAGGAGGCAATTAATTTGCAAATAAGATCTCATCTTTATTATAATGTTCAACATGATTTCTAGATAAAGGAATATGTCTTTTGGGGAGCTAATCAAGGCATTTTTTCATTTAGGACTCAAGCTTTTACCCTTCTTTTCTACCTGAGGGCTTCATTGCATCAGTTTCTCTCCCTTCCCATTCATGTGTACCTGTAGACTGTATTTTCCTTCCTACACATCCAGACATCTGGGTTCACACAGTGACCCTTTCCTGAGGGAGTTGACTTTGGGAGAGTCTACCCAGAGGAGTCCATGGCAGCACTGCTCCAGGCAGGTTGTTCCAGGCTCCCTGTGGGTCATCATAGGCCAGTCGTAGGTATTTGCTGGCTTTATGAGCCAAACATTTGCTCTTCTGCTAGCAGAGCCTCTTACCTCTTGGAAGAAAGCACAGAAAACTCCAGGGACCACCTTGATTTTATTTTCCTTGAAGGATAAGTTATTTTTCTTAAGACACCGAGTTACAATCTAAATGCTGGTATCAATACACAGAGGAGCCAGACCAGGTTGGACAAGAACAGTATAGGCAAGACCTAAGATCTTATTTGCTCACAGAACCTAGGAAAAAAAAACACCTCTTTTTTTTTCTTTTTTTTTTCTTTTTCTTTTTTTTTTGTAAAGCCTGACTCTGAGACTATTTCAAATAAAAAAAAAATCAGGTAAAGAAGTCAGAGAAGAATTCTTTCAATGCCTATCTGTGGCTTTTTAAAATCTATCAATTCTATAATGGGAAATGATGAGATAATATTTCTAGAGGATTTTTTTTTCTGTAGGCACTAAATTGTTTGATTAGCTTCAATTTCCTGGGTGAGTGTTCTGACTCTTAAGCTGGTAGGCTCTGTTTAAGATTCTGGGTGCTTAGTTCGCTTGGCCTTGCATGCTTTTATCTCAGGTCTTTAGGTTGAGACTCATTTCTGGTTAAATTTCAGATTTCTGCATTTGAAAGGTGTCATTTGTATGAATAATTAAACCACATTTATTAACCTCTAATGAGCTCTCAGTAAGGCTGGGAATTAGATATAGTGGCATGCATGTGGGACGTTTTGAAGCCTACTCTTTGCGGGAATGAGCAAAAAAAAATTCTTGAGGATGGCTGAGTAAAATTTTCTAGAGGCCAGTATGTGTCTGGATCATAACCTAAAAGTTACAAGTACAATCTTTTCTGTGCTTATCTAGTACTTCATGATTAATCTTTCTGCTCTCACTATTTCATGAGGACAGTGAAGGATTTTCAGGCTGAACTCTTCTACACTGTACCCTGTCATGTTTTCCTGAGAATGTGCTGATGTTCATGCTTGCTGTTTAAAAACATTAATTTTTTTTAGGAGAAGTAATTTTTTAAATAATGGATTTCTATAAGTATTTTATTAATGTGTTCACGTTGCATCACTTTTACAGTACGGAGCAGAATAGAGATTAAAGCACTAGCTGCTTTTATGTAAAGCTGACAGGTTAATTTTTGGAATTTTCTGTCTTTTGTGTTTTACATTGCACTGCATAAACAAAAAGACCATGTTAATGCTCAGTGGCAGCTTGTCAAGGGACCCCTCTTCGTTATGTGAGTATTATACCAGCACTTAGGTGCTCCAGTCATAGATCGCATCATCACCTTGCTGGGCTTTCAGTAAAAACTATGAAATAAATTATTTCTGTTGTCTCAGTAGGGATTGAATCTAAGAATAACATAGGTGGAGGACCTATATATAGTCACAGCTTTTATATAATCACAGCACAGACAGAGAAAGGCCTCATCCCTCCCTCCTGCTCCCCCCTTTCTGGGGCACCCCAGGATCCTGTCATAGACATGCCAAGTCGCCCAGTGGAGCAGAGTCACTCCCCAGTACTGCACGAGCCTGAAGAGACTAACCTTCAAGCATGAGCTATCTAGTGTGAGCACCTTCTGCTGAGACAGTCGGGTTCAGCACTAGTGTCTGTCAGTAAGAGTGGAGACATCAGCCCTTGGAGTGGAGAGCAGAATCCAGCCCTGCGACTGCTGAGGTGATGAGCTGTGTCTCTGAGGGATCTTTTTAACCTTCTGCATTGTACCTCTTATTGTGGCTGTGGTGGGCTTCCCAGGAGAGGGCTGGAAGCAGCAGCGGTGGACAGCCAGGGAGGATTGCAGGGCACTGAGCGAAAAAAACAGACTGAGTGACAAGGACCCAGGGGGTGGTGACCAAAGGAGACCTGGCTGCCCAGAGAGAGGCATCTTCTGTTACATTTCCTTTCCTATGCTGTGGAAGCAGAGGAAAAACACAGAGCGCTACCATTCTTTCGTGGAGTTGCAAGGTCTCTGCCACAGTGCCCTGGAGGGACATCCCACCTAATGAAATCACCAGCCAGGCACTGCTGCCTGGATTTTGTATTAGCAGAGTTTAAATTAGACCATTGCTCTGAAGCACCAGCCTCTCTTTGCTAGTGACAGGTGAAGAGATGCAAGTATAATTGAAGGAGCAAATTAATCCAAGCTGATTCATCTAATCTTGGTTCAAATTAAATGCTCCAAGGAGGCAATGGGGACTCAGTCTTCAGCATATGCTGGAAATTTGGACTCTATCCACAGAAACAATTCTTTGCTTTCTGTGGAGGAAGGCTGACTGAGGGTCGGAGCAAGGTCTAAGATGCAGACTGGAAGAGTAGCTGAGCCACAGGCCATACAGAGTAACCGCCTTGCAGGGACAGTATTTACAATACGTTCCTGGGCTGGAGAGTGGCAAAGTATTGGAGAACAAGTGGTAAAACAACCATTACAAAATGGAAAACTTTTTATATTGACAATGATTTTGTGTTGATGGGGATCAGGACTGGTGCAGTGAGGCACCAGAGAAAGGGAAAATGGCTTGTGTGTTTGATAGGATGCCTCATGATCTATATGATATCCCATTCAAAGATCCCATGATATATGGAGAGGAGGAGGCCAACTGAGCAAAGTGTCCTCTCTCACCTGCTATGTAGAGGGAACAATAACTCTTCTGGTTCCTCTGCTCCACTCTGTTAAATCAACCTAACACCTCGGTTTTGATATTCATCTCAGATCATTATTTCATGCTCCAACCTATATAAATGGAAAGGAAGAATATGTTGAACAGTTTCTTCTGGAAGGTACAGGAAACATGGTGTTTATATAAACAGTCATTCTTCACTGTGCATTATATAGCCTGCTGGATATCAGTGAAAAAACATTTGCAGACTTGGTGTAGTGCATTGTCTTGTTGCTTAGAATGCGTATTTTTGTGAAAATTATGCTAGTCCAAATAATTAGATGTAATGGAGAAGAAGTACATAGATGCTACAAAATGCTGTGAAAAGACTGAATTTGCGCTGGAAGAAGACTTAAGGTTTCATTACTCCCACAATGCAGTCTCTAAGAGCAAGGTAACCTGAAAAAGAAAGGGACTACTTTGATAAATCACTTTTATTTTGCTTCCTACAATAACTCACGGACAAAAGACGGATTGTTTTTTCAATGCATTGTGTCAGCTAATTCTGTCCTCTGACTCAGTCACCCTCCCCCAACCTTTACTTGGCTGAAATGGCAATTTGATTGTACATGTATACATCCCGCTCTCTGTGTAAATATGTTCCTCCAGGTTTACTACGGCACCGTAGTCTATATTTTCCCTGTGAAATGCAGAGGTCCTAAACCATTCTGAGCATACAGGTGGAGAGGTGGGATCACTCAGGTGCCATTGCCCTTGCAACCGGCAGCAATCAGACCATTGTCAAGGCCCCCTCATGATTTGATCTGGTGCCCTTAACTGAAGAGGTGAGGAAAAACCTGAGCAAGGTCTAACAGGCCTGGAAATGGGACATTTTTCTGAACATTGGGGCATTTAGTCCAATACAGAAATGCACAATGCTGACAGGGAGCTAAAGCCAGTCAGCCAGCTTGGAAGATAACTTTCTATTACAAGTGACAGGATGACCCACAAATGGAGAGGAGACCAGAGGAAATGCTGAACTGCTCGGTTTCTGCAATCTTGCAAACAAAGTCACTGAGTTTCCTTAAAGAGCTTTCTTGTAACATTAACCATCTGCTGTGATATATGATATAGCTTCAGTGTCATTGTGCTCTTTGGGGTCAGAAAGGAATATGACGGGAACTTTCACAGTTTCTCAGAACTAACTTTGAAGGTATGAAGAAATAAATCCCCAAATACAGAGGAGACTGTCTTGATTGAGATAAAGAGGACTGCAATAGCGAAAGTCCATAACAGTTTCTCCAAAGCACCAATGGAACGCAGAAGGAGTTGGAGGGTGGCAGATGTCAGCTCCAGTCAATACAAAGGCAGTGGGGAGAAAACCTGACTTTTCAGGGAAGGATTAGGGGAAAAAACCCCTGAGCAAAAGACTAACTTCTAACCTTCCATCAAAATGTGCCTTGAAATAGTAAATCCAGTGACCAAATTCCCATTGCATACAAAAGACTCTGAAACAAGCCTTTGAGATGAAAACCATTAGTAAGGTAAGAAGGAAACGTTTTCCTCCACGGCAAGTCCAATGTACTTTTTATTCCATAGAGACAGGAGTGTGTTCAGGGCCAGTGAGATATGTGAACTCTGCCGGAAAGACGTTGTTTCTCCATCCTAATCCATTTCCAAATTGAGTCAGTGAAGTACCAATTAACCTCGGGTCATTAATTTTAAATACGCTATCAATTTTATTTCTTTTTTTCTTCTCTTCAACTTATGTGATAGCCTGTGAGGAGGAAAAATCCAGAAATGTTGCTTGGATCCTTGGCCTTCAATAAATCTTCTTAGTGCACCAATATCAGGGCTCAGATTACCATTATCCTTGGCCTTTGAGCTGCTGAAGACATTATATGCCTTTAGTTTTTTTCTTCGTCCTCTACTTACCCAGGGAAGGTGTTTTGGTTGAGAATTTTGTTTTTCTGGGAGACGCTGAAGGAGCAAGAGTTTAGGATCTATAAAAAATTCATACTTTTGTTTCTTTAGTTTCATTATTTTGCTTTAATTCAATTTTAATTATTTTAACGATGTTTTCCATATTTTTAGGTCTTACATTTCCTTTTTACTTTCAGGGTTTTTCATTTGAAATGAAGATTTAAAAGAACAGGGTACTTGTTGGGTTTTATAATGTGTGAAGAGATCCTGTGCTGTGAGCTTCTTAGGTGTTTGGTAGTGTGTCTTTTTCTATGTATACTATCTATTTTACAATATTTAGCTCCTCTTAGGATTTTAATTTAGTGGGGATTACATTGAGAACAATCAACTCAGTGACCATCTCAGAGTTAAATCTTTCAGGAGTTAGTAGGGCTGAGTGGAATAGAGATTTCTTGTCAACATCTTCTCATTCTGGATATAACCAGATTTTCTGACGTAGTGGAGCATGTGTGGAAGATTTGGCTGTGGCTCTGTGCTCTAGGGGGGCTTCATGAGGTTTACTTAACTGTGTTAAGCCATGCTTAATAGAACTTTTAATAGTGCTTTAGGAAATGCTGAGTATGATGGGGATCTACACAATTCTTCAATTAGGCAGGACCTCTGTTTGTTACCTTTAGAAGACCCATCCAGTGGCTTCCGAGTTGCTCAGTTCAGTTGCGTACATGACTTACACCATAAGAAGCATGACTATGCAGCTCCTGAGGACAGTCAAACGTAGACTCTAATGACCTAACAGCTACCCTGGAGTAGGTTCTCCCGCTTGTGAATGAAGAATAATATTGTCATGCCAGCTGAGTTTACTCATTTTCTTATCAGCTATTTTAAAAGCCCAAGTTTTGAAATCTTAAAAAATAGCCACATCAAAACCAGGAAGAAAATGAAAAACCCAAAGCGTCCCCAAAAGGGATGAAGTCCACAGTTTAATTCTGAAACTTTACCTGCGTGAAATTTAGAATAAATCATCAATGGCATTACATTTCATTTCACCAAACAATATTATGGGAATCAAAATGTATTGTATGTAGATAGATGGAGATAGTGGTTAAATATTTGAGCAGAGAGAGAAAAAAATAATCAGTGCTGCTTTCTCTCAAATTGGACAGGGCCAATGACTTGTTGAAATATGACAGTGAAACTCTGCAGAAGAGGTGTCTGGTTATAAATTGACCAGATGTATCTCATCATCCCCTCAGGTTACATTCAACATGAACAGACAGTATTTTCTACAGAGAATATTTCACCTCAGTGAATCACAATACCTTCTTCATTTTGATTCCTGGCTCCGAACTGTCCCCTGCTTCAGGCTCCCAGTTGGGATCACAAGCTCCATGGAGGCATCTGGCTGCTGTATGCACACTGCGGGCTCCTATACTGCCAGAAGTCACTGGGAGGCAGGTGTTAAGCAGAAGCCAGTTGCCATGCCAACAATCTAGCACACTGCCAGTCTTGTTTCTACTTACAACGTGACTATATCAAGTATGAGCTGGAAGTCCCAAGCTTCTTGAAGGTGCTGGACTTAGCATGCATGAGATTTTTTAATATATACACACCTGCATGGGATCACTGGCAACCCTGTGTAAATTAGAATGACTTTCTGTGTGTTAAACTACATGTTAACCTCCAGCGACCCTTCCACAACGGGGAAAAAGGGTTGGATCAGGCCTTTCATCCTTGCACACACAATTTCTGAAACCATCAGTGAAACTTGTGGATGATCAAGAGCCTGGAATTGTTCCTAAGTTGATTTATATTAGTTCAAAGAACATATGGAATGGATCTGCCATTTGATTTAGGAGCTTACAATGTTGTTTCTCAGAAACATAACTTTCTTAGAACCTGTAATGTCTTTCTACCTGGCACAGGAAGGATTTCTACTTTCAATATTTCATGGGTTTACAACTTGTATAATTTCAAACTTACATTAGGAGCTCTAGCATGTTGTCTCTGACAAAAAGAATTAAAACACTTCTGAATAAATAATTAGTCTGTCATTACTTGGAAATAAACTATTAAAAAAAAAAAGAGTGAATTTCTGTGTTTCCTGATTATAATTCAAACCTCTAACTTTTATAGTAGAGTTGTTGCATTCTTATTAATATTAATTCATAGCATTTATTTTCCAGTTGCTTGCTAACTGTTGACAGGCTTATGCTTGTCATGTCCATAAAGAACGTAGAACATGTAGCACGAGCGTGAATCAATAGTGCTGCTGTCTGCTCAAAGTGTGCTATCCAGAGCAATTCTTCTAGCTGCTCAAGAGTTTAACTTCCCTATTTTGTTTTATCCCATGCCCATTTTTGGAATCTGCTTGCATGGTCTGCTCTTATTCTCTTTCTCCTTCTCTCTTTCCCTGGAAAAAAACCACTGAAATTGCTTATTGCAATCAGGTCCTGTCTGCATAATGACTAATTCTTACCTCTGACTTTTATTCTGGTGTGTCGAAAGCACCATTTGCCCTGTGACTGACAGCGAACACCTTTGGCTTTTCCTGGGACGTTTGCTATGCAATGTGATGAATCATTCCCTGCAATACAGTGGTATTTGAGAGCCTGAGACAGCACAAGACTGACTCAGTTTAATAACTAACTAACTATTCATAAGAGATACTGTATAATTGATCTGGATGGGTGATCAGCTGGGTAAGCAGCTGGGAGAGAGGGAAGCATTTAGGAGGACTTTACTCTTACACTCAAGTTCTTCTTATGGGCAAAAGGGAGAGCACAAAAGGGAGAGTTTATACAATGGAGGACCAACAGGCCAAAATCAAGCTCTTGTGAACACTGTTGTCTTACACTTGATTCCTATTTCCTTCTCTGCTATCCCAAACACTGCTGTGAAACAGATTGATTCATTTTCTGCATGTAAAGAGATGCTTACCTTTTTGGTTCCATTTCCCTGATAAGCTGTTTGGGTGCTTTGTGTATATTCACCAAGAATAAATAAGTTGGGAGCAGACAGACCATAGGATATCTTCCGTTTCTGCTAGCGATAAGACTCTTGTTGGGTTTCAGACTGAAACCTCCTGTGGAGCCCCAGAGAGAGAAAACAGCCCTGGAAGATCAGTCATGGCAAAGGCATCAAAAACCCCCAAACCCAAACCAGCAGATTTCTGGGAATATAAAGCCCCCAGAAACCATCCTTATATTAAAGTAAACACAACTTCATAATTCTTATTTCTCAAATAAAAATATGGTTCCTTGTAAGACAAAAATTCTAAAGTATAAAGCAGTTCCAAACCGATTTTTGATGTTTGGTGCAAAAGTGCACGAAGTACATACATTTGTGTAAAATCAGAATGTTTTACATAGAGCATAGAGTATCATAATGTTTCCCTCATTATGTTGTTATAGGAGTATATTTTCCCTGTCTCCATTTTTCTGAAAAAAATGTAAAAAGGAGCAGCTCTGATGTCCACCAGCAGAGAAACAGCACTTGTGAAATTCATTTACACTTGACAGCAAAGTGCTGAAGTGTGTGCTTTACATCTTTTGACTTTGTGCTGAAAGAAATAGGACCATTCAAGCGATTAACTTTAGGTGCTTGTTTAAGTACTTTGCTGAATCAGGGTACAGTTTAAGTGAGAAAATGTTAGCTAATGATTGATCTTCAGAACCCTTCACTGCAGAACATATTGGCAATATAAAGCACTACTATATCAAACACAGGTAAACCAGTGAACTAGTTTAAGTCAGGAGGCAAAACAGTGCAAGGATGAAGGCAGCAGCCCAGATCTTAGACACTGCTGGGCAGAGTGGCTTTCCTAGTCCTCTGGTGTGGGTTTTATCTGTATAATGCCATGTCATGCACACAAGATACCTCAGAGCACCACGGAACTAGGCCAGGCAGTTGCGAAATGTCCTGGAAATGGACTGGACTCAGATGGTAAACCCTGGGGCCAGTCTGTGCTGACCTCTGCTTCCCATTGCTGTAGACTTTTCCTGATGTTATGCATCTGACACCAGTTTTCCCATTCATGATGGACAAGTGCAAGAGTATACTGAAAGTATTAAAGGACTCAAATATAAATATGCATTATGTATAGAATTATACAATCATTTATCAGAGACCACTCCTGCAGAACAGATAGCAGCTCCCTGATCAGATGAGAGAAAGTCCTTGTTCAAACAAAGGACTCAAACATGCAGGTGCTGCTGCTGGCACTTGGCTGTCCGGCAGGGTTCCTAATGCAGTGGTACAAGACAGTATACAGAGAAAGACCCAGCTGAAGTTGTCATGGGTGAAAATTGAGTGTAGATAGATCCTATGAAGCCACAGTGAGAACAAGTAGCATCAGAGTCCTTTAATAGTAGCTTCCATTAAAGTGCTTGTCACAGGGAATGGACTCATATGCTGCATTTTGATAACAATTTCTAAGGTCATTTCTCAAATATAAAAATGTAACCTTTTTCAATTTAGCTAGGAGTTAGAGAAATAATTTCTGCAAAACATGGCCATTTTTCATCTCACCCTGTGTATCTAGTGCATCCTTCCCCTTATGTTGCTTGTTGTCATTCACAACCTGCCATTCACAGACAGCATTAAAAGCTTTTCATTTCACATCTGGAAGTTGAAGCTGTCTCAAAACTTTCCTCATCTGTTCTGTCAGTCAACAAGAAGAATGAGGCCCCGGGGCCTTGGGGTGTAATTGTGGGTGAGATGAGCCCAGCAAATGAAACACCTGCTTGTCCCTTCTGTAAATATGCACTGCTTTCTGCAGCAACTTGGATCGTAATTTCAATAATGAACATCCTGTAGTCTACCTGGAGTTTGTTTTGCTACATGGTGCATTGCGTCTATTTTCAAGGAGATTTGGAATGCTGATTTGTAGGTGTCTCTAATACCGGGTTGAACATTTCTCCCTTAGTTTTACTCAAATAGCAGCTGTCAAGTTACAGACCAAAGAGACTTTAACTGTATTTAACATAAACCTGAAGGTAAATGACATCACTGTGAACAACCTAAACAAAAGAAAAAACCCTTCTAGTTCTGAAGTACTAACTATAGTACTTTGATGGGCTTCAATTTCAGAGTTCTTGATTCACTTCTGTCCCTGCTAAAATCAGCATCAGAAACCCTACTGATGTCAGTGACACAGAAACTGATGACAGAGGTCCTATTTCAAATGGAATAAAATATCCAGAGCTAGATGGACAATGAGGATGTAAGATCATGACCACACCCTTTAACTTTTAAAGGTCCTTTTGCCCCGTGTAATTCACAGCCCTGAAGTGTGGGGCAAGTTTGATGTTCTAGCTACTAGGTTACTGTGTGCATAACTACTTGAATTGAAGCTCTTAAAGCCATTTACTACCTAAATGTAGCACATAGCCACGAGATGCATCTTCAGGATCTGATGGGTTTTCAGGTTCTTCACTTTGAACTTAAGTACTTAAAGTGAAGCTCAAAGAACTGCAGCGTGTTTTATAATTGATACTTTCTTTTCTTACTCATAGTAATAACATTAATATATTCCTTGCTTATTTCATATATTATTATGCCCGAGGAAGTGCTCATGTATTGCTATTTAAAGAATGACAAGATGTGTTTATTTAGAATGCTACATTGCTCACAGTTTTACAGATACTCAGATTCACGTTGTAGACAGAAATACTTCTGTTATTGTATCAAAGCTATGACGTTTTAGACCTACTGCAATAAAAATAATCCACAATTTTAATGAGTCATAACATTTATAGTTGCTATAAATGTTAATGAAAAAATGGAATGATGAAAATGTATGAGTGATAGAAGTCATAACTTATACCAGACTTAATATGTGTATTCATTATAAACTCAGTCTTTTATAAATCCACAAGTTTTGTCTGCTCTGTGCTTGCGTGCTTTTCTGAGTGCAATATTGCAGCACTGCTGCTCCAAACACCACTACTGTCATTGCAAGGCCATTCTCTGTGGACATAAATTATTTCATCTCACACCTGGAGCCATTAGGAACTGATTAACAAAATTACAAATCGAAGTACTGACACTATTGGAGCCGAGACATTCTTTGGGATGAAAGCTGCCCAGAGACTTGGTTTGTGTTTGAAGATTTGTGTGTCTGAAGACTGTGATTATGAATCATGAACTAGTGAGGACTGGAAGAAACATCTTAACAATGCAGCCAAATTTTGAAACAAACAACTGTCAAAAGCTCCCTGAGACCACTGGCAGACTCGGATCTTGCTTGTCATGAAGCTGAGAAGGACAGAATAAACGAACAACTCTTATGGATGAAATAACCAAAGGTACGTCCGCTGTTTTCTGGGACACTTCCAGAGAAACTCTGCAGTTGCTTTCCACGTCAAGCAGCTGCTAAAAAGAAAAATGTCCCTGGATTAAGAAAAAATGGCACTGTGTCTGAAGTGAAATGAAAATATAGGCAGTGGTTTCCTCCTGTGGAATGAAGGGTATTCATATAGACTCAAACAGTACAATTCACACACCCCCCCTGTTTCTGAGAGGAGCAGCTGCCACATCCTCACATGGAGGAGAGGTTTCCCTATGTGAATGTGAAGTTTCACAGATGTAGTTTTTCGTTGAAAATTACCAAAACTTTGATACTGTACTATCACTGCAAAAGCAAAATTTTTTTTAAGGGTTTGAATATGCTCTTTAGAGGCTTTTGCATCTTCAGCTAAGAATGGAAGTCCTGATTAACTTTTTCTGTTGCTCAGCATCGTAAATATTTTCATCAGGCACCTTTTTAGTGATCCACTTCCCAGCTTAAGCATTTCCAACATATCTACCTTTCTCAGAAGGGGTACTAAATATTATTCTCTCAATTCTAGTGGGAAAGCTTTGGTCTTCAGGGTGTTTCTTGCAAAAGGCAAAGCCAGGCTCAACTTTAGGACAGCCAGCCTGCTCAGGTCAGGCCTAACTTCGGAAGACATCCCAAACCGGCATCACTATATGCTGAAAGGGCTGAAGTGTCCGCAAAGGGAGGTCGCTCAGGCAGGACTGTGCCAGCTGCTGCCTAGTATTCAATGTTATTTTTCTGTATGCCTTTTCTCTGCTGGTGTTATTCATGCTATGAGTCACTTCGTAAGCGCCATGTGCCTTCCTTTAAGATTGATGATACTTACAATTAGTGGCTAATGTGGGCATTTTGTTTCTCTTGAGTACTTTGTCTGATTCAGAGTTCTTGATGATGTACTAGTCCCTCTGAGGAATATACAGAAGAGGAGGAATAGACCCAGTGGGACACATTTCTGATAGAAAATCATCTGCCCTGTATAAGGTATTCCCTGGAATCCTTCATTACCCCACAGACCAACGGATTCTTCCATCATTCTGCATCCAGCAGGTTTTCATTGTTTCTTTCATGCACACACTTGCTGTTGTTTTATTTGCAAAATCTATTTTACAATTTCCCTTGAAGATACTGTTTGTTAAAATTTATGCCTCTCTTTAGGAGAATTTGTATGCCTACTCCTTGAGAGAGAAGTACAAGACCTGTTTGTGTATGAGCTGTCAGAACATTAATGGATGTGCCACAATTTCCCACTGGAAGTCTCCACAGCAGGATTGGTTGTCTTTCCCAAACATGTTTGTAGCTTTGTCTCAGAGTTTGTTGTCCTGATGCAGCAAAAATTGTAATTCCATGGACTATGTTGTGAAGAAAGTCTTATTTAAAAAAATCATAGTTACTACCTTGAGCCTAAATCGGAATTTCTAGTTGTATAAAGTTGTATTTGGTTGTATTTTGTGAACATACTTCGCTCATATTATCTCTTATATACCTGAAAAGCAGCTACTAGCTTTTCTACAATAGTAGTTTGGGGTATTTTCCTAACTGGTTTCAGTGTGGTTTGCATGACTCCTTACAGAGTCTTTTACCTACCTAAGAACTCATCTTCCAAGAAAAGTCCAGCCAACCTTTTCTGCTTTTCTCTCTCTCTCCAAGCAATACCAGAGTCATTTTACAGAGGTGAACTTTTTTGGTTTTCACCAAGGACTCTACCAGTGGATTAGAAGCACCAACTCAAGGAAAGTGTGGAGCATTTCTCTTTGTTACCTTGCCAGTCAAATGAAAATTTTGTGCCACACTTGTACCTTCAGAGGAAGGTCTAATATTTGCAATTCTGATAGTTCAAGATGTTCTCTCAGCTCACAGACTGTGTGCTGAAAAGTAAGACTGGTAAGGGACAATCTGAGTTGAAAGTGAATCACTCCTGTCTCAAAAATGGAATAATTTCTAGTTCAAATCCATTTGTGTGTTTTATTGGTATAAACTTACCCACTGCAGTACTGGATTCACTCAAGTTGCACACAGTGTTTCTATAGATTACTGCTGTGTTTCTCTGTCGATAACACATTTCAGCAGTGAGCACCAACCTCATTTGAAAACTCACACATGTAGATATGTCCAAGAGAATACTTGTCACAACAGACAGCCTACAACTAGGCTGCCAATACAGTTTGTATTGTGCTAACCTGTATCAAAACATATCAGCAGTGGGGTTTTTTTGTGAGATCTGTTTATCCTTTCAACAGAATTCTCAGGAAACTGCCTGCCTTGTTTGTTCTGTGAGCTTTGAGCCCAGGAAGTTCATTGTGGCCTATACCCTGCCAACAATGCCATCTGTCCTCCCCGTATTGACCAATTTCTAAATGATTGTCTTTGTACTTTCCCCTATTTTGTGCCTTGTGTCTGAGACAAATGACTTAACAATAACACCCTCCTCCTGACCCTGCTACTTTTCTGCAAATCGCTCCTTAAAATTATTTCCTTTCCCTCACATTTTTTAAACATAAGGAACTATGAAGTTCCTTATGTGCCAAGTCTAGCATCTGTCATGATGACCAGTGCTATCTCTCAGGTTTCCTGCACTCCACAGCTGTGTGTACTTGTCTTTCTACAGCGCTGAGAACAATAACATAGAAACAATAACAACATCTCTAGTAAAATAATGGAGCAGCAGTCAAAGTGAAAGCATCTGTTAAAGAAGCTGAGGGGAAATAATGGAAGAGGTTAGCTGTTTGGCTTGATTCAGTAGCAAGTGGACAGCACAGAGCAGAGAACAAACATAACTTGTGAATGTTTATGGAAGGATGACTGTATGATGTACAGATGAGTGGCACATGCTTTGATGGGAGAGCTGCCATCTCCAGATTTTTCTCAGTGAAGGCAGGTGCATAGGAACGTTGGGAGCCATGCTGACTAAGTTTGCTCTTCATATACAGTCATCTTGCTACTGTCTAGTCACCATTTCTGACTACAGAACCCTCATTCAAGCACCTTGTGGAAACATTTTTGTAAGGACACACTGCTACAAGCCTACCTCTGCACCAGGAGCAGAACTGGTCCTTTCACCATAGGTGCGGGATGTAGGAACAAAACTGAGGTGTTTTGCGTCAAGCAGTGCAGTAGAAGGCTGAAGTCAATCTGTATCACAAAATGGAAATTGCACACAGAAAAGAAAAAAGGATGAATGACTGAAAACGTATGAATCAGATGTCTCATCAGAAGAATTTGTGTTACCCTAGAGGCCCAACAGGTCTGAGATATCTGTCTGGGACTGGCAAGGGGATAGGGAAGCTACAGAAAATCATTTCTGCAGGGGCAACATCCAGCCAAAGCATACCAGGGAATCTAACTCAGCCCTAGATATGACTTGTGCAATGAACAGCA
>WEIS01046804.1:326-11060 GCA_013389965.1 Todus mexicanus
AAATGGAATTAAATCACAGATATCTCCAAAATTACCTTCTACTGAGCACTATGGCTGGTAGTAGCTTTCTAGAGAGAGAGCCTGGCAGAACTCTCTGGAGAGCACTATCAAGTCCTCTCAAGTCAACAGAAGTCACTACTGGGGCACCTTTAAGGTAGCAGCTTTTCAGGTAAATATTATCTATGTGGACTCTAGATAAGAGTTTCCATGGTGTTATGCAGAGAGAGAAAATCCCGTCACACACAGAGCTACGAGAGTATGCACTGATTTTATGAAGCAAGCTAGAAAGCCAAGCAACAACTCCAATGTGCTCCTCAATTAATAGGTACTAGTTAAAAAACCGCCACGACCAAGGCCACTGTGAGGCCTTGTCACTATGTAACGCCACCACACAACTCTCCCCTTGGTCATAAGCAGAAACAGGCGGCTTCTCTTGTGTCTGTCTTTGCAACTGTTCAATGGCAGAAAGAATTGTAAAAATCTTGTTCTTCTTCCTCCCATAGTAAAAATATTCAAGTTTAATGCAAAGTTAAGATGTGATTTCTTCTTTTTTTTTTTCCCTATTCCCACTACAGGAAATTAGTGATACATAATTAATCCTAATATAAATATCTTTGCCCAGGCTCCATTAAGTACATTTAATAGAAAGTACGGTTATTACCAAAGCTCAACCCTGAAGCTCTCATTCTGCTCCATGGAAAAAACTGAAAGCCTACCAACGCAGACTGATTTAAGGCTTTTTAAGATAACCCATCTCCAAGAATCCAGATTCAAATTTTGGCTTGGATCTCATCCATCTCAGAGTGAGGTGGCCTCTTTCTAGTCCTTTTTTGTAACACAAAAGTAGAAAATTATCACTCGACTGTGAACTCATGAACGAATTTGGACAAAACAGCACGTGTTTGCCAACCACGCTCAAGATGCGCTGTGATGGCAGATGTAGACAGAGAGTTCACACTGCACCTGTCCACACCATGTTCAGCATTATTATGGTTGGAGTCATGAAAAGCAAAGCCAGCAAGCATACAAACTCTGAATGCACAAAGAAGCCAAATACTATTAACAAACCCTGCTGATGCTAATTAACATTAAAGCTGGCCAGAACCCACTGTGATTCAAACTTGCACTCTCTGTTCAAGCAAAACTTCAGAGAAGCCTGGCAAAAGCAGCGGCTGAACCACAGGTGCAGGAAAAGCTGTCTGGATCTGTGAACTGCTTTCACACCACGTGGTGATAGAGGACAGTCCGCATCAGAGCGCGATAGTTGGGAATGGTCGCCAGGCAGCTAATCACACAGGGATCTCTCGTGCCTTTTGTTTGGTTTATGAAAAAAAATAAATAAATAAATAGGTTCTGCCAATTGTTTTCAGATCAAAATTCTTCCTAATCAGGAAAGAAAGAAAATTCATATAAAATGATGCTCAGCAGGAATTAATCAGAAAACACAGTCCTCCTCAAGGCAGAAGCCTTTTTGGTTAAGGAAAAAGTTGCCACCAGCTAATGTGCAAGACAGTAATGATTAGCCATCTGGTGAAGGTGCCTGCTAAGCTTGCCATGTTACCCCCTATGCTGAAGCAAGCAGAAGGTGGATCGGTTACATTCTGTCCTTGCCTGCAATCGTGTGGTCATCCTCAGTAACAAGACATAAAGCTTTCCAGCATAACCAGGAATTGCAATTGTTCTGACTTTTCAGCAGCCCCTTTCTTTTAATCACTGCATCCCAGCTAAATTATTTAAAATAAAAATTGTCTGTTGCCTTTCTGAAAGCTGAATTTATCCTCCAGCTTTATCATCTCCTCGTTATTTTTGTCTCTTTGTTTCCTTCTGCAAGAATTTCAACTGCCAGGAGGCTTCCCTGTCATCTAAAGAGCATCAGTAAACAAGAGCAGAGACAGATGGCTGCAGCTCAGTTTAAACCAGCAGAAGATCCAGCCTCTCCCCTGCTCTGCAAGAACTACCCACAAGATACAAACATATGCCTAAAACCGAACAAGAATGCAGCAGTCCCAGGTAGAAAAGCAGTACGTATAAATAACCTGATAAGGAAGAAGACACTGTAAGCAGAGGGTGCTGAGGTTTCATGTACAGTGAACACCCATGACAAGCGTACAGCCTTCCAATAATACAATGGGATGGCAGGGGGGGCAGGGAAGAGTTCTCCCTTCATTGTTGCTCCCAAAAGTAACGCTGTCAAAAAACAATCAGCAGGGAAAATAAAACCAGGCATCTCCTTCCAGCAAAGTTACTCTTCTGATAACTAAATACACCGAACTCAGTCTGACACAGCGACAACATCTCTGACAGGCCTCTAAATCCACTGACTTCTTCAGGAATTCGGTCACATTGACAACTAATATGTTAAGCCCTTATTAAATGACAGATTCAGAGACAAAGAAAACCCACAAGATAACTCACAGATTTAGAATGACAGAAGCCTATCAAAATAATCATAATGGGGGGGGGTTCATTCCTGAATTTGAGTTTTTCATTGACTGCAAAGGAGACTCCTGGTGTTAGCACAAGATACTATTCACATTATGTGCCCTGCTGAAAAGATTCGTATGTCCACGTAGTCAATAAATCTGTCTGAATGATTACAGTTCACTGTTTGCCTCTTCCACCAATGATGCATTCACTGTGATTCCACAGACACACCTGCATGCCTGAATGGCTTGGACAAGAACAGGTTCAAACATTGTCCATTCTTCCCCGAACAAAAATTTTGACTCTGCTGAAATTAAATTCACAGCTTTCCCTCGGGGCTTCCTGATATTCCAAGTTCTTCCTTCACTGAGTGATAGCAGAAAGCTTCAAGAACAGGGTTGCACAATCATCACCTCCAATCAGCTCTAATTGAAGGATGACATGAGACAGAATGAGAAACTAGCGCTCCAACTAATACAGACAGGAAAAAACAAGATTGTGGGAGCAGCATCATTACTGGTAAAGCTCCAGCAAAACCCTCAGGTTGCAGCACGCTGGCACACCACCACCTCTCAGGTAGAGTTCAACTACTCGGTGCAAGAATGTGAGGGAGGGAATGATCCAGCAGTGAGTACTGAACAATTTTGGCCCCTTTATACCTCAGTTTTCTCACTGAAATTTTAAGAACTAATTAACATGGGACTCTCAATCCTCTCAAGAGGAGTCTGAATCAGCTCTTCTGGAAATCCAGTTTGTAGTCCTAAAATGCAGCCTGACACATACTTCTACAGGACCTTCCTAGAACAGGACAACCACAAAATAATCAGAGACTTCTCACATTAAACAGTTGCCCCCTTAGAATGATTCACCCACAGCCACCTAGGAAATTTTTCCCCTTCATTTCCATGATGCTATTTCTTGCTCCATACATTTAAAAGACTAAACAAAGAGCTGATACACACCTGTATCCCCATGGAAGCAGCTGTCCTGGTGGCATCTTCCAGAAGGCAAATCTCCGTCACTTGGCCAGATCTGTCCTGTTTTTCGTACGCCCACAATAGTAGCCTCAGACACGATGACCTGCTGCTGCCTGTGCCGCTTTTGAGACTGGGGAGTTGGTGGACTGCTACTGTCGAAGGACTGCTGAGAGTTCTGGGAGGGAGAACGGCTTTTATCCCGATACATGCGGTAGGTGGTGGGGCTGGGGGAAACATGGCTGGACTGCCCTGAGGAGAAGTCTTCCTCGCTGGAGGTAAGATTCTCATTAGAGCTACAATCAGGAGTATATCCTCCTCCAATATCTTCAAAGCTCCTGGGGGAATAAGATCTCCTGGGCCACGTGAGATGTTTCTCCTGGTCAGTTGTGCCCTGATTTCGCAGAATAGGTCCTTTCACCTCTCCTTCCCCCATCATTCCACCAACATAGATACTCTGATAGGGCTGAAAGTCCATGGGCTGCCAAGGTGAGCGGTTGCTGCCATTGGCATTAATCAGGTTATCTTTGAGAAACCTGGGGTTTAGTTCAGCATCCTCATACTCTCCATCATAGCCAAAGCTGCTCTCTGAGGACCTTCCCCTGTAAGCAGGCCTCTGGAACTCACTGAAGCTGGGTACCATGTTAGAAGGGAGCGAGTGCAAAGACTTTTTGCGTTCCATTTGCATGGCTTGACTGCCAAGGGAGCTTATTTTATCGGAAACCTCTTTATCATTGACCTTTACTAGACCCTTCTCGTGATGATACTCCATGTTCACATAAAAGGGCTTTTCAACAACATCCTTGTTATCTCCAGAAGAATGCGAATTGACCTTTTTAATCCTCTCAAAATTGGACCTTAGCGCTGCCACACTGGTACTATTCCCTCTCTCCTTAGAAATAGGTTCAAATGAGCCCTCCTTCTCAGCAGATCCCACTAGCCTGCGAGTGGAAGACGATCTGTGTTTTGAAGGAGAGCCATCTGCATCACAGCGATTCTCCATATCTTCTACAACTCTCTTCAGCTTCTCTTCACCATAGTACTTACACCTGTCCTGCTCTCCCTCTCCATGATGGGGACTGTCCGAAGGTGACAGGTCTGACCCATCACTCTGGGTAGACAGCTTCCGCAGAGAGGGTATCCTGGGTTTGAACTTTTCCTCCCCATGGTGTGACTTGCTTTTTTCATATTCCTCTTGGTCAGCGGACTGGTGATGATGCAGGTCTTGGATCTGCTGCTCTGCACCCCCTTCAGGCAACTGAGAAACCCGTTTAAAACCCCATCTCTGTCTATCATAGCTTTTTTTCTCCTTTGCCAGAAGAGTCTGCAGGTAAATCATGCGGAACCTCTCCTTGTTGACCTCCATCTCCAGTCTCCGGATGGATGCTTTGCACATCTCCAGCTCCTGTTCAATGTCTCCCACAGATTTCAGCTCCATTTTAGGAGGCTCAGAGTCTGCAAACTGCGCTTTCCAAGCCTCCACAAACCCCACAGGGTCCACCATTTTGCATACAGGAGTAAGTGGAGAATACGGGAAGGAGGCTGGAGGGAGATAGGTGGAGAGAATAAACCAACCGGATCTCACATGTAGAAGCAGAAACAGCTCCGGCAGGGTCAGCCCAGCGCGTCTCTTTCCCGGTCCATGCAGGGAAGCTGGGAGGCGAACGGGCAGTCCTCGGAGCAGCCTCTCTGTCCGCCCCGGCTCCTTCAGCGCCCCGGGCACTCGCTACTCTCTCCCCGGCATGACCGACCTTTGGCTAGCGAACAACAACGCTCCCACCGCGGCGAGCCCGGAGCGCTCCAAAGCGGGTGGACAAAGGAGCAGGCTCGGGGCGGGGGAGGGAAGGCAAATCTCGCCCCCAGCCCCCTCCTGGGCACGGGGCTCGGCGCAGCCCCGCTCGGCGCCCTCGGCTCGGCGCTCCCCTCGCAGCCCCCGTGNCGGCACAACCCCCGGCCCCCGCCTGCCCATGGCGCGGCCCCGGCTGCGGAAGGGGAGGAGAGGGGAGGAGGAGAGGGGAGGAGAGCAGAGGGAAGGAGCCGGGCGCGGCGGCTGCACGGCGCTGGGGCCCCTTAAAGGGGCAGCCGGGCCGGTTCTGGCGGCCGTGCCCGCAGCGCTTCCCCGGGAGACAAAGGGGAGCCCCGGAGCTCGGGGCTGCCCCGCTCTGCACAGCCCGGCCACACGGCCCGGCCACCTCAACCACGGCCCGGCAACACGGCCCGGCCAGCTCAGCCACAGCCCGGCTCCAGCTGAGCCCGGCCACCTCAGCCGCGCAGCCCCGGCTGGCTCCACTCCTGGCCATCCATCCACGCTCTCACGTATTAGGCATAAGCACCAGCGCGGCTCTGTCCTCTCGTGTGTCACAGCAAACCCCGGCACTGCTGCCGCTCACCTTCAAAGGTCGCGTTTTGCCCCACTAAAGCAAGCGCTGTTGGTGGTGGGCTTGTCATTCACCCCATCCTTCCTTCCATGCCAAGAAACGCCAAGCTGGATTTCTGAGAAGGGTAACTGATACTCCAAAATCAAAACGCGATTAACAATAAAGGCTGCTTTGCTCGGGCGCTAGTCTCACTTTTGTCCCATACATTATCCTAGCTCCAGGAACACAGAACTCTGAGTGAAAGGCGGAAAATGATCAAATAAAAATCTGGCTGCTAAACATTACTCCTTCTGAAACCACAGGACATGATCTTGCTTAATCCCTGTATCCTTTCTATGTACTAATTCAGCCTTTGAAAAAGTGGTAACAAATACACCTGAAGTTCCATCCTGTCTGTTTGGATGATAGGACAGAGTGTGACACATACACCTGGTATCACCCACAAACCTGCTTCTTTCATGTCTGCAGTGAAGTGTATCCTTTCTGGTATGTGTTACTAGAAAAGGGGGTGGGATATAGCCCCAATAAGAACTAATAAAACCCCTTAAGAATGAACAGCACAAGTCCCCAGGAGCTCTCTTACCTCTGAGATCTGTAATGTTTCATAATCCGCTAAACAGTTATTCTCTTCAGGCTTTTTTACACGCCAAAACAAAATATTTTTGGGTGTTTTCAGACATCTCACAAACAGCTAATCATGAATTCAGTTTTGCATAGTTCATCCCTCTTGGTTTTTATTTCCTGGCTTTAACCTCTTTTCCTGCACTTGTTTCCTCAGCTTTTAACATGTAACAGGCAGTGGCTAACCTATATGGAAAATAGATTATAATCTAAATCATAATAAAATCTGTATGCTTAGTAAATACCTCTATAAATCTTTCAAGAAATCTCAGTCTTTCACAGAAATGAAATAAATTGGCCTCTCACCATTGATACTATTTGTTTGCCTTTGAGCCAGTTTGAACAACAACATTCTGACAGGCAATGTATCTCTAGTAATACAAAGTTTAAGACCGTACTGGTGTGGTTATAATAAAGACAAGTATATTACATCATAGGGATCGGTTCTGAATTCATACATTCCTTTTACTGAAGTCTCACAGTTCTGATTTTTTATGTCTGGAGTTGTTTCTGTTCCGGTTCACTTTGCTGATATTTGTGCCCTTTCCGGAGGCAGTGAGAATTCTGAGGAGTCCGAGAAGGGATTTCTGTGTGCACACTTCATTTTTAGTGAATAATACTGCTAAATAACTGCACTGTCTATTTCTGTTGAGCTACTACATCAGAAATTCCAGTGCAAATTGAAGGGATCACTGAATTTTCGCTGATACTTTAAGCATACAACAGAGTATTACTTTAATAGGACACAATTTCATTGAGGCTATGGTGGCAGACATCAAACTGTGATTTGAGACTGAGAATCCCGTGATGAGGAGGCTACAATACAGACCATGGAGCACATCCCCTCTGCTGGCCTACGAGAGATTGCAAAGCCCTTCTCAGCCGAGAGGGAACCAGCACTCTCGCGACCATAGCGCTCCCTCTTGCGGCAAAGAGGAGCCAGTCGGCTCACTCAACACCTCTTGAACTGCCATGGACTGTTATTTCAGCATGATCCCACACGGGAGAATCAAAAGTTTTGTAAGAAAAAACAACCAGTAGGACGGAAGCAGAATCTTTTTAAAGAGAAATAAAACATAGTTTCTGATTAATCTGTGGCTGAAACTAAGAAACTGTACTTTGTAACGCAAAGCAGCACT
The DNA here is from genome assembly GCA_013389965.1 of Todus mexicanus. NCBI lineage: Eukaryota > Metazoa > Chordata > Aves > Coraciiformes > Todidae > Todus > Todus mexicanus. The sequence goes on from WEIS01046804.1 coordinate 7,863, forward strand.
CTTCGGTAGAGTTCGGCAAGGCCAGTAGGTCTCATGAAGTCCCATCCCATCTAAATGATTCTATAAATCCATAAAAATGGCAACTGTTCTTAGAATTCAGAGAATGGTAATTTCTCGCTGGGAAAACCACCTTCAAATACAAGACACTGATCAACTATCTCCACTACGAAACGCAGATTCTGCGGCAGCTTCAACTTGCCAAACACTTCATTTAAACTCGTGTGCTCCAAGGGTGTGACACAGAGTGTTTATAGCATTCACTCACCAGCACATTCTATTGTACTCCCTAGAATGACTTCTAACTATTGATGAAGATCTGAAGACACAGAGAGGGACAGATTTAGTCATGAAGCATGAACTCGGGTCATACCGCAGCAAGACGAGCCTGTGCTGGGAACCAACATGATTCAGAAAGCTCTGAATCACATGACCTATAAGAATACAAATAACAATATCCAGAAGTGTCAAATAAGAAAGAAAGAACATCATTAAAATTTAAAAGCAAAGGCTTTTATAGTAAGAAATGAACATTGCCTGACAGGTGACTGTTTCTTAAGCGGCTTTTGATCCATTACAAGCTGTTTTGTTCAGTGAGATACACATCCTTATTTAAACCGGAACTCATTAACACATTAACTTCTACTTATTAAGACAAGAAAGAGCATAATATTTGTACTTCTTTGTGAAATTGATTATTATAATCGCTCTCTAACTTTGCTCCAGACCCCCTCAGAATTTCACTTCCCAATTTGTCAGCTGCAAATCCCACTGCAACTGTTGCTACGATCACTGTGAGAATTCAAACTGGTATAAAAATCATAGCTTTGCCTACCTATATTTGGAATTAATATAGTTGTTCCAACACAGTTTTCCAAAAGATTAAGGAAAGCCAATTAAGTTTCTGATAGTATGGATTAACACGAATAGATAAATATTTCTATCTGTCTGTGTTTTAAGAAATTGCTAATTTATTTTTCTACCAAGTTAAGTTTCCTTTGTGCCTTCCTAAGCAATTCTTCATTTGCAACACGATCAAGATTCATTTTAGACGCTCAATTATTAATACTGAGTGCTTTGCAGGAGAAGTCTCAGTAGGGCTAAAAAACAACCCCAAAAATTAACCAGACACCCCCCAAAAAAACCACCCCACCAACTAAAAACCCTAGTCTCAAAGCACCCATCATAGATAGAGTCAGACCACTGTCAAGTGACAGCTAATGACTGCCAGACTATTGCATTTCTATGAAGTTTTTGGTGCCCCAGAAGATAAAACCCAGTAATAACATCAAGCAATGCACTGAATCACTCGGAAAAAAAAGCCTGTCCCAGTTGGTTTGCCAAGCAATGTAATTGCATTGTTGAAGAGCTTGCATCTCTGATTTCATACAGTAATTGAGCTCAGCAATNCTCTCTCCCCCTGCCCCTTTCGCTGTCTCCTCCTCCTGGCTATTGTGCGGCGCTCACAGGCTGCCCGGAGCCGCCGCACAGCGCGACCCTTCCCCTCGCTGCCCCGCGGGACCCCCCGGGCACGGCGGCGGCGGCACCGNCACTTGAGATATATTTTGAGGGAGGAAAAGAACCCCCTGTAATCTTGATCTTTTCTTAAGATTGCCTACTGAGTCATTTTGCAGCTCTAAACACTAACGCTGGAACCTAGCACCTAGCCTAGACAATGTGATTTGCTGCAGCGGACTGAACCATCTTTTCTACTCTAACTAAAACATGAAGACTGTGGCTGTGCTGCCCACTCAGTGCAGCACGTGGTACAAGTGGAGCGTCATCCTTGTGGATTCGTCATCCTTGTGAAACAGATTTGGGAGATGAACAAATACATAGAACATCATAAGGTCAAAATCTTACACATTTGGATACACAACTCCTTACATACCCACACATAGTCATCTTCTCCACCAAATGCTACATTTGTGTCTTTGCCAGCAGAATCAGCACAATTGCCAAGGTGAAGATTGTCTGATTTAAAAGTTCCTAGATCTCTATTTATCATACTCTATGAAGCTCCTCTTAAGTCACAGGAAAATAAAAGTAATAAAAAAGATGTTTAAAGGAATCTTCTCCTCAACTTTCAAATCTAAAAGGTCCTGTTACAATCAGTTCTCCAGATACTGTTGTTTCTGTAAAGATTGAATTCACATCTTAAGAAACTGTAACTTGATCTTAAGAAACTGTAACTCGTAACAGTCAACAGGTTTTCTGCTTTCTCTCCATTTAAAATAGCCAACATATGAAATTTAGAGCATTAAGAAAGATGTTCCACTGTGGTGGGTTTTTTCAATGCCAGTACAGCGTGTAATGCTGGGTTTGAATCTTGTAAGTATGGAGTTATAAGCTGCTTAAAGATTTTTAGAGAAGCAGTCTTGCTATTGTCCCCCTTCGAATTAACAAAGGAATCATTCAAGTGCTTGCAGTAGTTTTGAAGGACTATAAATTTGTACGGCCTAGTGCAAGCCGAAGATGTACAGAATCGCATTTATTTTTAGAGAAGAATCACTAACTAGATACTCAGAACTGAGTATTAAAATTTAGTGAAATACTGAAAAAATTAGAGGGAAATAAAATGAGTGTATTTCCCTTTCACTTTTGTACTTTTGCAGTTTACATCTAATTATAATAATCAATTGTACTAATACAATTTCAGAAATACAAACCAAATAGTTGTTAGAGTAATTTCTGGCAATGTTAATTGTCACTCAAATGTCCAGCAATGTCATTTGTCAGTTGGAATGACTTAAAACAGGACTGTCTTTTGGCATCAGTGATCAAATTATCTTGTCCAGTAAAAGCAGACAGAGTGACTAAGAGTTTAGCAGCAGTATCCAATGTAACCTTACCAGTTCAGACTTCCTACCACAGACAGGGATGAACGAATTCATGATTGTTCCCACATATGGCTTCAAAATCATGTTACATTACTACAAGGAAAAAAATTCAGTTAGAATAAAATGAAAAGGTCATTGCTCTTAGCAACAAAGTAGAACTGCAGTGTAGCCAATATTGACAAAGATCAATCCAGAGAAGGATTCTGTATCCTCTTGGGAAGACAGAAAAACGAGATTTTATGTATTCCATGCCCTGCCTCTATGTGACCGATTTTTTTTTATTTAAGAGAGTGGAAAAGAATAGCATTCTTATCTGGTAACATTTTCAAAATATTAGACAGCTGGGTTGAAACAACGAAGT
>WEIS01046850.1:0-11858 GCA_013389965.1 Todus mexicanus
GAGTGAGAAGGTCCCCCCTAAAATAAAACCCTACACCTGTAATTTACTGAATTTGGAGGATTTAAGGGTAAGAACCCAAATACGCCGTCAAATCTCCGTGTTCTGCCCAGTTGTAGGTCCAAATCATCTTGAGATTTGGATGTGGCTCTGAACCTGGAGCTGCCCTGCTCTTCTTGAGCACCTCTGAGAACTTTCCTCGGCAGCTTTCTATCGTGCTTCTTATTAGAGACGTGTAAGAAACGTTACATCTGAGAAAAATACACCGGTTTTGCTGAACAGAGGATGTGAAGGTGGGGAAATAATGATCCCGCCATGAAAAAAAAAAAAAAGAAGAAGGGGAAAAAAAGAATAAAATCAGCCTCAAAAATCCAAAGTAATGACTGTTTGGATCCTGTCCGGGGCTCCGCATGTGTCTGATAAAACAGACGCAGGTGTCAGAGCCATTTATGGTTGCAGGCGCAGAGCCGGTCAAAATCTCCCATCTCTGGGAGAAAAAAAACCTGTGATATTTCACCAGCTGCTCATGTTGGAAGGTGGTTTTATTCCTTATTTACTCTGTCCTCATTGACATGCAGAGCTGGGCTCGCACGTCTCCTGTTTGACCCTTGGTGTCCTTTCCTATTCAGCGCTCTCCCCAAAGGTGTCCCCACCTTCAGCCCAGGCTCAGCTCTCCAGACCTTGTCTCCATCTCGCTGACACTGGTTTTTCCAGGGGAGAATCCAGCTGCAAATTCCACTTTGCCTTCAGCCTTGCCATCCCCACCCATCTGCTCTTCTGCCTCCTTGCTTTGCATATCAACTAATAGACGCTTCCCAGCCTGACTGCTGGTGGCGAGAGCCAACACCACTCACCGCCAGCTGAAGAATCCTTATTTAAAGCGAGATTTTTAATATAGTAATGATTAAGACGCGCTTGGCATTTCAGCAGGCGCCGCAGCATCCAGGCGGTTAAGCCCGAGTCTCAGACTTGGCTCCTTCGCAGCCTCGCACCTCTGAAAGTCAAAGCTGAGGAGAGCAGAAGGTACCTCCCGTTGCCCGTGCAAAGGGACCTCCCCGCATTGCTATTCCACGCGCAACCCGTTAACGGTTTGCATATCGTAGCAAGACGAAAGCGCCTGTCCTCCAACCTGATCCACAGGCCATTACACTTTGGCTAAAGACCTGGGAGGATGTTAATGAGCACTGCATCGGCCCCTCTGTCAGCATAAATCTCCCGGCTGCATTGGTGGGATTGCCTTTTCCCATTTGCTTGTCTCTTTGGCTCTCTATTCTCATTCCAATTTCTATTAGCCCGTTCTCCCGCTGCTACGGGTGTAGATTAGTTCCTTCCTGACTTCCCCTCTTTCTCCTGAAGGAAAATCAGGAGGTCTGAGCTCAAACCAGCAGGTTTAGGAGGAGCTGGGAGGAAGAAGAAAACCAATTCTGCTAGAGCAAGAGGAGGATTTTTCCAACAGTACGAGCTGGAGTAACTCCAGTGAAGCCAGCAGAAGAGACACATCCGCAACCCACCTCTTGTTCACACACGTGTGGAGCTGCCAGTTCACACTGTGCGATTCCAAGCGGTGGTGGGCTCATTGCCCAAAGGACTCTGCTGAGGCAGAGCAGGGCAGCACGAGGACAGAGCATCGGGATGGTCAAGAGCTAGAGATGAGGCCACTTGCCATGCCCTGGACCGTCACCCACAAGTGCTTAGGTCTGAGGCTCAGGTTGGCTCATGGTCATGAGGGGAGGAGCTTCTCAGCAGAGTTTGGGGCTGTGAGTAGAGCCACAGTTGGGGGTGGCACTGCTTCTGCTGGTCCCAAATCCCTGACTGTGCTTCAGCTCCTACCAAATGCTCATTCACCCAACTGAGCAGCTCTGCAGTTCCCCAACCTCTGTGATGACAACTCCCTGGCATCTCCAGCTAAAAAACGCTCACAGCAGCTTCTTCAAACTCCAAGCAAAGGCAGGCCACCGATGGACATCTGTGGTGCCCTCCAGTAGGACACTCTTAGCATTTTCCTTATGGAGGGATGCATCCTGCCATAAAAAGACTGCAATGCAAGCAGATGACTCACGGAGCCAGAGGAGGAAGTGTTGTGATTGCCACACATGAATATACACATTTATAGGACCTAGGAGGGCGCCTGATGTCACATGAGGAGTCAATAATAAGGTTGAGAACTGAACCTCCACTTCATAATCCCGGCAGAATGATCAGAAATGCCACCCCAGCAACCAGCAAGGCTGCTCCGACCTCCTTTCCTCCTCGCCTTTCCTCCTCCCCATTCCAGAGGAGCTGGGTACAAGTCTCCTTGCCTTAAATCTTTCCAGAGATGTTATGATGGAGATGATAGCTCCAGAAAAGCACATTTGTCCCCTCAGAGACCCCAGCCCAGACAGTGAACTAGAGGCAGCAGCTCTACCAGGAGAGCTATAAAGGGAAAGCCTCCTCTGGCAGAGCAATCAAGAGCTTGTCTCATCTCAGATGGAAATTGCACTCAGGAAAAAAAAAAAAAAAAATCCATGCATATGACTTTTTTTTTTCCCCCCCCACTTTAAGCTGATTCCATCTCTGAGATGGGAGAGAGGTGGCGAAGATTTGCTGACATGTCACTTTAGCAATAAACTCCTCTTTCAAAAACATGCCATCGCAAGCAAAGCAATCGACTCGGGAGCTACAAACAGCCGCGAGCGGCGCATGTGGGCACCGCGCGGGATTTCTGCAGCCCCTCCGATGGAAGATCTCCAGGGACACGGAAAGAAAACCCTGGCTGGAAAGGAGGACCCAGCAATGATGAGATGAGGAGGGAGGGTGGGATGAAGCGGCACCGTGCACCCACAGGAGCAGAAACTCAAGTCCTAACCCTCAGTATTGCTCATCTTTTCAATTCCCCAGCTAAGGGTGTCAATGCTGGAGAACATGTTCTCCCCCTCCTACTTCACTTTAGTACAAGAGGGGTCACCACAGCCCTGAATTTATTCCCTAACCCTCAGAAACAAAAAAAATTGAGAGAGGTTTGAAGAAGAAGGTGTGAGTGCTGCATACTCAAGGAGTCAGGAGAATAAACTCCAGTTGTTAATATATAAGTTGGCAGCTTCACTCCATCCTCACCCTATGCCCACGGGACCTCTGGGGGCTGATCCCACCCAAGCCGCAGTGCTCAGAAATCCTTCACCACTCAGGAACCAAGAAAAGCCAAGTAATTACACCTTGGCATCTGAAATAAATAACTGCAGCAGGATGAAAAGTACCAGGTACAGAGCTCGGAGACCATCGGCAGGGGATGAATATTTCCTGGGAGCAACGCGCCACAAGCTTGAGCCCTGGGGAGGGAGGTGGGTGTTGACCCAGTAAGGAGGAGTTGGGTGTTGTGCAAGGATGGGGTGAGTTGGCCGGGCAGGGCAGGAGATGGGAGAGCTGCGATGAGCAGCACACAACTCACGGTGTCCTCAGGGGCGTGGGATAGGGCTGGACAAGCACCGCTCCCTCGCTGGGTTATTACAGCTCCTAAAACCAGCAAAGGTGGGAGTGGGGAGCCTCGAGCAAAACGGACACAGAGCTGGGCAGCTCCCAAACAAGCTTCAGCAATCCCGGCTGGATCCTTTCGTGAACAACCTCTGCCCTGTCTTGCTCTCCTGATTTGCACCAGAAACCCAGCGCCGAGTGCCCAGCAGCGCCCTGCGAGTCCCCATCGCTCAGCCCTGATGCCACGGGGATGGCAAATGCCACTTTCTTGAGGATGCAGAGCCTGGAGCTTGCTGCCCTATGCCCTTGGCAGGCTTTTCTGCACTCATCGACTGCAAACCACAAAGGCAGCGGCCCAAAACCTCAGCAGAGAATCCCCATCGCTCGAGCCCTGGCAGGAGCAGCCCTCCCTCGGCACAGCCTCCCCTGGGACCCGAGCTGGTATCTATCAGACATCGGCCCGTTTTTCCACACTACGCAATAACACCTTGAAAAGGCAAATTCCTGGAAATAAAGGGAGAAAGATGGGGCAGCGGAGTCACAGCAAACAGACCCGTTTCCGAGACAGATTCTTTCTGGCTTAGCAAACGCGCTTGCTGTTTGCACCCGTCAAACAAAACACGCTTGATTTTGTTTTGCTTCGCGGCCAAGTTATCGTTTCTCCGAAATGATTTCAAGAGCACAACAGGAGCCAAAGAAATTTGCAAAACAGGCTTAGGTAAAGCCACGGCAGATCTCGGTGGCAAAGTGCACGGCCCTTTTTAAACCCCGGAGTGGAAACCAGGGAAAACAGCAGGGTTAAAATAAAAAGCTGTGACTCATGTTCAACTCGGGTTTGACTTTTAGCATTAGAATCAAAGCGGGAACGCTAAAGGCGTCGCGTCGCCTCGCCAAGAAGACCAGCGGAGATGGACAGAGGAGCCTGTGAACATCGGGGCCCTTGCACTAGAGCCAGATTTGCCTGGGGTGCTGGCGAATTCGGGGGGGGCCACCAGTAAATTCAAGGGGGATACCACACAAGAGCCTGTGAGTGCTGCTGGGATCGTCAGAGCCTCGCTGTGGAAAGCGCTGACTGACGCCAATTAAAGCGAAATCATAATCAAGCCGCTTGTTTTGGTGCTGCGAGAAGTGCTCCGAAGGTCTCAGCAACGCCTGGACGCGGTTCAAGCGCTGGATGAAAGTTCAGGACGGGTCTTTTCCAGCATGAACCACACGCTACTGGGGAAGGCAGATGCTATCAGACACGGTGGGTGGGGATGTAGAGCGGCCTCACGCTCACTATGGGGCTTTCTGAGATGCAGCAAGAAGCCAAGTCTGACCTTCACACGTGAATGAATCAGAGAATCACAGAATTAACAAGGTTGGAAAAGACCATAGAGATCATCAAGTCCAACCTGTAACCTATTACCTAGACTATCACCAACCTATTACCCAATATTATCTCATAATCTAAATAATCTAAATCTAAATCTTGTCGCTGAGTCCATCATCCAACCTCTTCTTGAACACCTCTAATGATGGTGACTCCACCACCTCCCTGGGCAGCCTATTCCAATGGAACCCCTTGGTGGAACCCCAAGAGCAGGAGCAGTTCCAGCTCCAGACCCAAGGTGCGCAGCAGTACGAACACCGAGCTGTTGGACCCGACACCCCGAACCACTTTTCCTCTTTCTGTGGGTTTTGCTGCACCCAGGAGTAAATCCTGCCCCTCCTACCCCAGCTGGCAGTTTGACCCCAAGGTCTAAGCCTAGATTTAAACTGAATACAGTGATCTAAAGTGCTGGTACTGAAGCCGGACACATGACTGCCTCCTCCAGCAGACATCATGACACGGAAGGAAATACGAGTGTCTCTGGTGACTAGTCCTAAACTGAGTCCTAATGTTGGATTTATGGCAGCCGGGTCTGCATGGAGCAAAGCAGGTGCCCTTTGCAATGGGGGGGGGTCTCTGTGACCATCAAGCCAGCTTCTTTCTGAATCCACTCTGCTTGGAGGAGCATCAGGGATGGAGCTGAAAAGAGCCTCCTTGGTTGGGCACCGCTGCTCGACAGCAGCATGGGGTCCTCAGCACCCCGGATAAAATAACCCCTTTCCAACAGGCAAGCTTAAATATTCTATGATTCTATGATTCTAAGGTCTCTCCCTTGGAGGGGACAAGACTTTCCAAGCGCTTCAGAGAAGCAGCAACTTCTGCTGCTAAGTTCTCCATTTGCTCTGCCGTTCGTTGGCCGGGAAAAAAAAAACAACAAACCAAGAAGGGACCTCTAGAAACATCTCTTTCCTCCCAAATCCTTGGCTACGCTTCACCGTCCTCCCACCTCGCATGAAAACAAGTAGGAAAAGAGGAGATTCTATTTATTTTTCCTTCTCATGCACCCTTCCCTGGCTGCCACCCTTGCAGGGCTGGGGCGAGGGCAGGGCTGCTGCCAGCGTGCTGGGCAGGAGGTGGCCGGGAGCAGCAGCATTGCTATTCTGAACAAGTTAACTCCTCCAAAACAGATCGATGGTTACGCCAGGCTGGGAGGGGAGCGGGCAGCAAGATTCACGCTTCCTTGATTTCCTCATCTGGAAGCGTGTGTGGTTTTCACACGTGCGCTTCTCCTGCGTCGGCGCCGCAGGGAGCGGGACCTGCTGGGGGATGCAGCAATGCACCCACTGCCTGTCGGACTAACCACTCCTGCCTCAAACTAGAAGGAAAACATCCCAAACACCAGTGTAAAACGCAGTCATCCACAAGTCCAGCTCCCAAACCAGCTCACGGAGCCAGCAGCAGCAGCAGCAGCAAAGACATAAATTTCCAAGAGCAACGTTCACTGTAGGGGCAGGACAGAGGGAATATCACCGTCACGCTTCGCACAACCCAAAGCCCAAATTCCCATCTCCTGGACGCGCTTGTATGGACCAGCCACGTATGTAGGGACACAGACATCCCTTGCCACCAGACCCGCTCCCCAGCTGAACTGGGACATACAAACAGCAGCGCTGGGGCGATGCCACGCCACTGCCCTCCCTCCCCAGAGCCACCTCCCAGGGGCAGGATTTGTCCCCCTTCCCACCAGGCCTCAACAGACAGAAGGAAAATCAGCCCTCCTGCTGACTCACCCCAGCCTTCCTTTGTTCTCCAGCGGGTGCAGGGGCAGAGCACTGGCATGAGCTGTGCTGGAAACCCTCTGCCACAAAACCCTTTGCAAACCCTCACTAGAGCGTGAGCAATTCACCTCCTTCCAGTAAGTTTGCCCAGCACCCGTGCCCGTACCACCCTGCTGCCGCCACCCTCCCGGGTATTTTGCTGCCCAGACCTCCAGTAACCCAAACCCCTCCCTCTTTAACACCCCCATGGCAAGATCTGTAGGATTTGGGGTGCTTGGGAGAACCCAGAGATGCGGGAGACAAAAGGAGTGACTTATTCACTCTTTGGCCAAGCTGAGCGGGGCAAATTCCTAAGCGAGACACCTCGTCCTCCACCCTCGGCCACCCATTTCCAAGCCTCTTTGCCCAGTCGTGCCATGACGCAAGAAAAATCCACAGGGACCGTTGTGCAAGGGCTGGGGAGGGGGGGAGGTGAGATGCTTGGCTGCAAACAGCTGAGTTGCAGGAAATATCTAGAGACGGGGATCCAGGACCAAAGTGAGCCCATGGTTTAAGTCTTCCCACGACAAGCCCCGGCTGAAATTGCTCCTTAGGTGCTCCTTCACCCAGGCTTGGCCCTGCTCCACTCGCTGGCGTAAAGCAGGAGTGCGGCTTTCGCCGCACACACCCAGCTGGCCCCGCAGATGTTCGTGTCACCGATGCAATGCAACGCCACCAAAGTCACTCCCCGAGCACGCCCGAGTCTCGCAAGCGCCGCAATTAAAAGGCGGCTTCTTTAGTTGCAACGTCCCCATCAAACCCCCTCCGGGATGACTGCGCCCATCTGCCGCTGCGAGGCCAGGGCTGGGTGGCCGGTCATCGGATGGCCCACAAGTTACACCGAGCAAAATTATGGTTTCCTTGGCAGCCCTGACACCCCTCAGCTGGTTGCTGCAGGTGACAGGATCTCAGGTGCAACACCCAGCCCCACATTTCCCTCCAACACCAAAGAGTTAATGCTGGCAGGGTGCAGCAACCCCTTCCCCTGCAGCGGGAGCACAGAGGGGTTCAGAGGGCAGCACCCACCTGCCCCATCCTGCGCTCCCCTCATCCCAGCAGCTCTGGGCATGGGGAAGAGGCAGAAAATCCCATTGCGGGGGTCAACAACTCCTCATTTCCCCCAGCTGGGATGGTTCAACAAGCGTGAAGACACCCCCGGCGCTGCCCCCTCAAGGAGCAGGGCGATGTTCACCCAAAAAGCACCCGAGCCAAGACTACCGCCAGCAGGAGCCTGGTAGCGTTGTGGGGCCGGGGGCCAACAGGGACTCGCACTCCCCTTTTGCTCATCCCCCAGTAACTTTCCCAGCAACGACTGGAGGGGCTGAGCCAAAGCCCGGTCCCCTGGCCCCCAAATCTCCCTCTCGCCGAGCAAGCCACACAACGCATCTTCATCCAGGGGGGAAACTGAGGCACATCTCCGAAGGCAGCGGTTGTGATCCCCGTGCAGCGGGATCCCCAAAAGCCCCCCCAAAAGCAGCCGGGGCTGCTCCTACCTGAGCGTGGCACTCTCCCCTTGCCGCACAGTCACGTTGTCCATAGCTTTGGGGAAGGTGGCATCTCCGCTGCGCACGGGCACTCCTGCGGGCACAAGGAAGAGCAGCCTGAGACAGAGGACGACCAGGCACCTCCAGGGCAGGGCTAAGCACCCACCGACCCCCATCCTGGGCAGCAGGGACTTTTCCACCACCAGGAAAAAAAAAAAAACAAAAACAACCAAAGTGGGCAAAGGCGGGGGAGGAAGGAGAGGAAGGAGGGGAGCAAAACCACCGGGGCGAGTGCTGCGGAGCTCCACGGAGATCAGGAGAGCCCCCGGCAAGGCAGGCTGCGAGCGCTGAGCCTGCCCAGCGGCATCCGGAGGGAGTCCCCAGGATCCTTGGGTGAGGGAGGAGGACGGGAGGGCCGGGAGGGGAGGAGGAGGAAGAGGAGGAGGAGGAGGAGAAGTGGCAAAAGGTGCTGGACGTTGGGCGAGCCGGCTCTTCCCGGGTAGCAGTCCGAGGCTCACTTGGGCGAGGAGACGCTGGGGGAGCCTCCCGGCTGCACCCCGCTCCCGCACACTTGTCCCGAGTCCAAAAAAAACACCAGTCCAAAGCAAGAGCAAAGCGAGCCCGGAGGAAAGGAGCGAGCGACCAGCTCCGGGAGTAAGAAGCCGAAGCGGCCGAAGGGGCTGCGGGGCGGCTCCCAAAGCCCAGAGCTGCTCCAGGGGTGGCTGCAGGGCTGGGGGGTCGGGGCTGTTCGGGGAGCCCCCCGAGGTGGCCTCAGCAGCAGTGACGAGAGGCTGGGAGGATGAGGAGCAGGAGCAGGAGCAGCAGGAGGCGAAGCGGCGGCGGCAGCAGCGGAGCCCCGGGCGGCTCCAGCCCCGGGCGCTGCGGCCGCTGCTTGCCCGGGGTTGTCATGGCAGCGGCTCCAGCCCTGCCCCGCACTGGGGCTCCCGCACCCCCGGCCCCGCACACACGCACACGCACACACACACACCCCGCAAACAGAGGCGGGGATGGGGAGCGCAAAAACGTCGGCGCCTCCTTCAGCCGCCAGCCAAGGCTTAAGGACACCCACTTTAACCCCCGCCGCACCGCGCTCCTCAGGGGGGGATGGCAGGACCCCCCCTCCCAGAGCTCCATCCCTTGCCCTTCGCTTCCCCACGGGGCTTACCTGCACCCAGAGAGCCAGCACTGGACTAAGCTCTAATATTTACCCTCCTCTGTCTCAGCGCCATCCCCTCCCCAGGCAGCAAAGCCACTATGCAGGAGGGGAAACTGAGGCACAGGACAATATTCCACCTCCCTTCCCTCCCCAAGTCAGGCGGGTGATGATGAGGAGAGCCAGGAACGTGCCCTCCTGGTCCCCTGCACCGCACAGACACGCAGCAGGAGCTCAAGCGGCAAATTCCTCCCCAGCCGCAAGCACAGTCCCCGCGTACTTTTTATCAGCTCATAATTTAACAAATATCGCATTTGCTTATGCCGAGTAATTCCTCCTTCCCTCCGCTAGCGGCTAAACACATTAATATTTCCAGGCACAGTTTCATGCTGGTAAAAGGTGCCGGGGAGCCATCGTCAGAGCAAAAAGTCCTGGAGCCACCGAGCAAATGCAGAACCAGCAGCTGAGTCCGAGCTTTTGGGGTGCTGCACCCCTGGATCCCCCTCCCCGAGCTGCCGTGGCCCCCTTCACTCGCTGGCCCCAGTGAATTCTCTGCGATGCGGGACCTTATCCAAAAGTCCTCCCTCCCTCCGTTCCCCACTGCGCGCTCGGCAGCAACTACACGGCACCAATTTATTTCATTTTCTTTTTCTTTTTTTCTTTTTTTTTTTTTGCTTCTTGAAATTGCTGCCAACCTGAGCAGGATTCAAACGGGTGACCTAGATGTGAAAGGATCCATAGCCCGTTACTAATCCCTGGAGCCTCCGAATCCCCTGTAAACTACTTCTTAATTCACTAACTGTGCTATTTAATCTCTAAAACATTATGAGCTGCGCTGGGCAGAGGAAACACTCCATCAAAGAAAGCTTTATTATTATTGTGCGTGCTGATAGGTCGGATGAGAAGGGGATTGCTTCGCTAGTCTCTCGACTTCTTCCTCTTCTGAAGGCTCCCTGCTCCTCGAATGCAGCGCTGGTGGGACGTGCTGCCTCCAGTCCTGTGTTTTCCCAGAGCCCAGCTCTTGGCAGAAGGAGTTTCATCTCTGCAGCTCACTCTGCTCTGGCAGAGGAGGGGTAAACGCCTGCCCTCAGCCAAGGAGGGGAGCTCTGACACCTAACTGCAAAAAGCAAGCCCACCAGCGGTAGGGTGAAAGCCCTCGCAGAATCCAGACACCCCTGGCAAGCTGAGGACTGCACCGTGCTACCTATTCCCTCCTAAGGAATACCCTCGTGTGCAGGACCTACGAGCCATCGCCACTCTCATCACGCATGAGCCTGCTCCCTTTGCGAGGCGGCTCCTTTGGCCGGGCAGAGCCCATCTCTTGTGTCAGCAGAACCAAAGGGATTCCAATAACCACAGCCAGTTAACCTCTGAACGCAGCGGCCGGGCCCGGATTGCCAAGAGCATCTTAAATCACGAGAGAAAGCACTTGCCTGCGCTGAAAACACGCGAGGCTGGGGCAGAACGTGACCTGCCTGAGCAGCTCCAGCTCTTGCAAGGGCTAAATTTGGCCCATTGTTAGGAGATCATCAGCTCTGTTTGAAAATCCCAAGGAATTTCAATCCAGTATCGCCGGCTCCTGCATACTAAAGCCCAGCAGCATCCCTGGTCTATCTCACGGTCTCCGGCTCTCCCTCTCTTGCATACGTACATCGTCCATATAAATCAGCCTGTCACAGCTCTTCTCTTTTCTGACAGCTGTAATTGCCGCAGACTATAAAAATACCTATCGACAATAAACACAAGGCACGAAAACAGCAAAGAGAAAACGAAATCAAGGTTCCTTTAAATAATTCAGTTGCTCCAGCAGCAGAGGAGCCAGCAACTGAGTCCAGCTGTGAAGGTTCAGCAGGCAGAGAAAGAGAGCTTTGTAGCCTCCTCTGGGGATGAGAGAGGCTTTCTTCCTTCGGTGGGTTTTGACCACAGCAGCAGAAGAGGCTGCCGTACCCGGGCTAAGCTGCTTGCAAAGCAGCACCTACCCGAGCACGAAACGCAGCCTCTTCCTTTCAGCTCTTTCCCTTTCTTCCTACTTAGATAAAAGTCCTTCTTTATTTTTTTCCCCCCCCTTTCCGTTGCAAGCAACAGGCAGGAGACAAACAGAAGCTGCAAAGCACGGGCACTCGCCAGGTATATATTTATCTCCCTATCGAGCTCCTCAACCTCCTTTTTTCCAGCAAGGCTAAAGACCCCCCTCTCCTGGCAGAGACCACAAACAGGGGAGCACAAGCAGGGAAGAGAGGGCTGGCATCACTCTGGACCACGCTGGGAAGAGGAGCAGTGGAAGTGCTGAAGGCAAGGGAAGGATTTTCCCTACGGAGATGGCAACTGGCTGGGAGGATGCTGAAAAAATGGCTGGGGAAGGGGTTAGAAGGAGGAAGAAGAGCCTGTGGGGGTTGCTCTGCAGAGGAGCATCTCTATGGGAAGCATCAGAGAGGTGACAACTGGGGAAGGGCAAGTTTGCAGGCAGCGCAGAGAACAAATCAGTCCCCAAAATGAGAAAAAAAAAAAGATGCTTGGTCCAGGTTGGCAAGTTGCAAGGGACCCCAGCTCCTCCTGCCACATCTGGGAGCCTTTCAGCAAATGCTGCCCCAGTCACAGGTTTTTATGAGCAAACCTGTCCTGGTTTGGGTTAGAACAGAAATTCT
>WEIS01046886.1:1927-15618 GCA_013389965.1 Todus mexicanus
ATAGGCTGGCTTGCCACATCCCCAGGACACTGGACTCTGTGGTGTACATCACAACATAATTGCGCACATTTCTACTTCTGGGCAGCTCTGATGGGACACCTACATGCCTTGGCCCATGGCTATGTAGGCTTGCTCTCATTTCAACTGGGGCAGCATCATGTTTTTGTTGTAGAGCATATACTGTGGTCTGCAAAGGAAGAAAATGCTTCAGGTACCCGAACCACTTTTTTTTTTTCTTTTTCAGTTTGAATCATAAAATTTGTTGAGGACTAGGACAAGGGAAATTACAGAAGATTTTGTATTTCCTTGTGAAATTCAGTGTCTACAGCCGGTCAATACAGAGCTTGTACACTGCTCACATGTGGAGAATGAAACTTCAGTCACTGAACTGAGAGCTTATTAAAAAAACACACATGGAAAAATTCCCTACAAAGCATCATGTGAAAGTTATATGAATCCTGCGCTGCATGCAGCATCTCATAAAAAGCAAGTTATACTAAATGATAACTTGATTTTATTCACATGGCATTCTGCAAGCCCACAAAAAAGCCACAATCTAGCCTTTTCCCTTAATTCCTAGCACTTTCAGGTCTACAAGAAACCAAATTATGTGCACAATGTCCTTGAAAACACACTCTTTAGTCCAATCTTTGCCAGTATACTTCATTTTCAGCCATTCTGGAAGTGCCTTAAGCTTTGCCTGCAAATTCCCTTGGCCTGCCATTCAGCAATGCGTTGTAGACTAGATGAATTTAGGAAACTGCACTGATTAGATTAATCAAATTAAAGGGAAGGGAAGAGGGAAATGTAATAATTTTTTCCTTTACTTCATAAAATAGATAAAAAAATTAAATTACTTATTCGAAAGAGTTGTCCAGGTGTCCCTCTATGTATTTACATTGTAAACCACAGCTTTGTGAACGCAGCCCAGCAGTGGTTAGTGATCCAGCCACTGTGTGCAGGGCAGCAGACCTTGGTTCACTATCTGAATTACATGCTGGTCTACTAGTATTTTCCTGAAAGCTGGCAAAATAATAGACATAAAAAANGTATTTGTTCCCATAATCCTGTTCTGATAGTAAGGTCTATTTTCCACACCCCTTGGCACTGGCATAATGAGTACGCTCCGGTTCAGACCTACCTATTTAGCTCCCTTTTTATATGGCCTACTTTGTTTGTAAGAGCTTGCACTGAAGAGTGATAATAAGTTCAGTTGACTCAGAAGTCCATACATGAGTTACAGCAGAGCAGCCTGACAGATGATGGGATTCATCTCAGAAATTAGGCTGGTGGTGGGCATGGGTCAGCAACCTACAACTCCCTTCCACAGGGAGAGCCACAAGAACCTGTGCAACCAGCACTATGGGCATCTCCTGCACGAGGGAACTTTATCTTCATAGTATCTGCAGTTAGTCCAAAGTATTTAGCTGTCTTCTTAAAATATCCACAAGAAGAATCCAGAATTTTCAGAGCAGACATACTAAAAATGTCATTTTTTCAGTAGAGGCCAAGTGCTCTGCCCAGTGCTGGCTGTGGTGCTGTGTTCTCTCAAAGATGCAGGACGTGAAGAGGCATTTCTGTAAGGTCGGTGCTTTTACTCCTTCACTGATGGAGAAGCAGTAGCATATGGAAAACTGCAGCCTGTCCAACTTAAAAGGTGTCACACAGACACAGAATAAAGGCATATCTTCTGACTTTGAGTATTTTGCCCAGACCGCTGGACGCTGTTACATTACAATATCAGCTCTGAAATCAAAAGAAGCTGTGCTTTGCATTCATATAAGGAGAAACATTAGATTTCCTTCATATAACTTTTGAAATGCATTATATATTCCTGCATTCACCCTTTCAGACAAATAAAACAAGTAAATCATACTATGTCTTTGCATATTAATCCCTCTCACTATTTACACGATTCCTCTGAGACCTTCTGTAGGATCATTGCCATGTACACCTATTCCTTTCCACACTGTACTTAATAATCTGTGTACTAATATAGAAGTGGTTTTGAAGTTAAAGCACAACTTTAAGGCTGAAGTAAGCAGTGGTGTCTTTGTGTCAAGTTCTTTAAAAACAAGATGAATGCTTGCTGCTAAAAAGGAACATCAGGTGGTCATGTTCCCATGAAAATACACTCAACACACAAGAACAAATGGGTGTCAGCAGTGTAAAGTGCCCTAACGCAGTCCCTGAAAACTCTTAAGTAAATATGCCACCTAGTGTTTAATTGGGACAATTTCATTCATAAATCATCTTGATCAATTCCTCCCAAGCTGTTCCCTGCAATTCTAGGTGGTATAGAGTCAGTTGATGCCTTCACTACTGTTGCCCCTTCTGCCCCCCCAAATCCCCACCCTACAACTTTCTTATTGAAGAAATACCTTCCTTCTTAGAGACTGTTCCACTTGTGATGGGCTCTGCCAGTTGGTCAAGCTACACTTCCAGCCCATCTTTCTCATTTGAGTACCCCACACCTCAGACTGCCACTGCCACTAACAATCCAGAAGGCACTGAGAACTGACCCTGGGGGGTATCATGCCCACTGTAAAGACCCCAATGAACTTCAGAAAAGCTGCCTTGTACCACCAACCAAATGACACCTGGTCCAGTATATGGGAATAGAGCAAAGGAAAGTAGGGCTTTCCACGTGTCCCTGCCTACAGGTGCTGGGTATAATCACTTCGAGAAGTAGAAGCACTATTTCTGGTTTACAGCTTGCCAAAAGGGGACAATGAGTTACCCCAGCAGTGGGTATTGGTTAGATGAATGGATGAAGCAACAGAAAATCAGGGAGAGAGGCTTCTGAAGTGTAATAACAACTCTTCCTCTTGACAAACAGTGAAGATAGAATTCCTCCTGAGGCTATGGTAATGTTCTCTTTCCTTGCCTCTAGTCCCTGGTTAATAGTGGCATACCTGGATTAAATGGAAGCAACCCCTTCACTCCCAACAGAATAGATATTTCAAGTATGCAATATGGCTTGGCCCCTTTTCACGTTCTTAAAACATGCCAAATTGTCTTATGTTTTCTAACTGAGATTCTCTTAATGTTTCTGTCGTGGACACTCATTATGTTTCCAGGGATTAAATTCCTATACTGAGGCACATCATAGCACAAATCATACTTAGTTCTCGCTAGCGTCTTGTTTGCACTTTTTCCAGATCAATAAAAATCTTAAATGAAACTCCTGTCCCTGCAGTACTTCATCAGCTACTACCAGCTTATCAAGCCGCTACTTATCTTTATTCTTTGCTTGAAATTCCTCTACCTATTTTTGGTCCATGTGACCGTGTTCATGTGCCAACCAATTTGAAATAATGTCAAGAGCATGATTTCATGAGACATTGTACTACTTTGCTAAAAATCCAATTATTCTGCATCTGCTGCATTCTTTTCATTCAGTACTTTTGTAAATCTGTCAAAAAAGCAATCAAGTCTAACTGCCAGTATTCTTTCTATATAACCCATGCTGACGACCGTGAGCATTCCCACTGTTCTCCAGGGCTGAGAATACATTACAAGAAAGAGCCCATTGTTACAATTTGTACTTTTCACACCACAGCGTCCTCTTTTCCAAATATTAGCAGTTATAAAAAGCACCAGTTCCTGACCTTCACAGTCAAGGCTCAGTTGAAAATGCTGTCAACGGCCTGTGTTTTACTCTGGCCACTACTAGTTGTCATCCTGGCCAGGCTGCTGCCTTCTCCTGCCTGGCAGCTCCAGCAAGCTCTGCTAGCCCTGTGGCTTCAACTGTGGCTGACAGACTGTTGCTGACCCAACCAAGAAGTGGCTGGGGAGATCCCCGCACCTAAATTCCAAGTATCCCAGCTACTTCAGGGTGAGGGTTAAGGCTGCTCAGCTGAGTCTCTGTGGTGAGAGCCCAGAAAAACAGAGGACATTTGCTTGGGCTCTGCACCTGACTTCACTTGAGTGCCCACATGCCTCAGGGGTGAGACCTTCTGCACCCTGAGTATGGAAAAAGTGGATATAACATACACATTTTACGCTCACAAAGGATAATATCTAGAGCGTGATGAGACAAGTGCCAGTCAGCGTGTAGGGACTTAGAAAGCCATCCAAGATATTCCTTGGCAGAAGGTCTGTAGAGCAGCACAGATTATAGAGGATGGAGAACCTAGTATATATTTGCTAGCACTAAAAATTTCATGGCAGCCTTGCACCTTAGTATTGTAGTGGCAGTTAATTTCTCAATAGTGAAGTGACGATTCAGAACTGAATTATAAAATCATACAATGGTTTGGTTTGGAAAGGACCTTAAAGACCATCTAGTTCCAACCCCCCTGGCATAGGCAGGGACACCTTTTACTAGACCAGTTTGCTCAAAGCCTCATCTAATCTGGTCTTGAACAACTCCAGGGAGGGGACATCCACAACTTCTCTGGGCAACCTGTCCCAGCATATCACCACCCTCACCATAAAGAATTTCTTCCTGGTATCTAACATAAACCTACCCTCTCAGTTTAAAACTAGGATCTCTCATCCTATCACTACACTCCTTGACAAAAAGTCCCTCCCTATCTTTCTTGTAGACCCCCTTTAAGTAGTGGAAGACTACTGAAATAAGGCCTCACTAGACCCTTCTCTTCTTTAAGCTGGAATACACTCTTCTCTCATGGAGAGGAATCAATTAACTGCTCCTTAGCTGCTTTGGTAAGATGTCTTCATCTGGACAGGGTGAATTAGAGCCAAAACACTATTTTTACAAGCACAGAAAACCATGGAGAAATAGGACTAAAAGGTACTTAAGGAGGTTTTTCTCCTGCCTGCCTCCAGGTATCAGTGCTACCTGTGCCATTTCTCCCAGATGTTTTCTAACGTGCTTCTCTGCCTTATGATGAGGGAGATTTCGTTATGCCCTCAGGCACTCCGTCCCAATGCTTCACTGTTCTTCCTTTTTTTCTCCCTCAATCACTAACCTACAATGTTCATCACTGTATTTCAGGCCTATCACCTCTTGTCATGTTCAGCATGACCACAGAAGACAGGTTATTTTTTTCCTTATAATTAGCCAAGCAAATACATGACTGAAAGAAGCACATCACTGAAACCACTTATTTTCTGATCAGAATATAAAGGATAAAATACTAGTCGCTATTTAAACACTTTCATTTTGACGCTAATTTCAAGTCCTCCACTAACAGAAATCTTTCTCTCTATTACTCTTAAGAAGTTGAACACTTGTCTTCCAAGGTCAAAACGTGGCAGTTTAGAGGCACTCATAAGAGTTTAGTGCCTATTCCCACACAGTGTCTCAAGAATCATGTGAGATAATTAAGTACAGATTTTTACTTAAGAAATGGTTTTTCATTTTCCAGTGACTAGGCAAATGAAATGTTTACGCTGATGGCTCCATCCCAATCTCTATGGAAGTATGTTTATACTAATTAAATACCATCAAACTATGTTAAGAGTATAAAAGCTAAGACAAAAAAAACCCACCCTGGTATAAGGTTTTCATTTTCAATGCATCAAACTAAGGATGTTTTTTATGTAACAAACATTTAGAGTTATTAGAATTATTAATGTGTTCATAACAGGAAAATACCCAAGAGAAAAAGATTAATTTATGTATTCATCAGAGCCTAGCTGCAGACACAGCACCGTACTTGAACAGCCAAGTGGTTTGCCTTAGGACTACTGCACTTTTGGTGTATCTAATCATTTTTAATACTAATCTGATATTCTCATTTGAGAAAACTTCAATCTGCAGTTGTGGTATTCAGGTATTAAGTTTTCACATCACTTCCATTTGCCTACCTTTCTAAAATGCTGGATTTGGGAAACACTTTTGTTCACCTGTGCTCCATATGCTTATCAGGGCCTTGAACTGCTCCGAGACCCAGTGAAATCTTTAGGGGTCTTCCCATTCATTTCAGTAGCATCTGGATCAGATCATATCCATTGCATCATGTCATCTCTGTGAGTCAGTGTTGCCTCCGACTTACAAGCTCTCTTCATGCATAATCATATCACTTATTCTGCTTAAAGCAGAAAGTATGAATCCTAAGATAATGATAATAACATAAACCAGGAACCTGGAGAGATGTTAACAGCTCAGGGAAGCAATATAAGCAAATACTTTGCAATGGAACCTCTCTTTCTCCTGATTCCCTCCATTTCCACTACTGTTAAAACAAATCCAAATTATTACTCTCAAAAATTCTTGCCTAATTAGGCAAAATATTAATTATTAGTTATTAGTTAGGAATGCCACAATCAACCACAAAGCTGCATCCATTTTCCTGTTCACAGGCAGCCAGAGGGAACGAATTGAAAAATATACTTTCCATTATTTTACTTTGATAACTTTCTTGCTTTTATTTCTTGTATTGCCTATTTCATGTTTATGATGCTTTAAACAAAAAAGCAGTATAGAGACACACATAGAAAATACCAAAGAATGCCAACATTGAAAGGCAAAAGAAAATTATCAGCCAGTTATATCTTGAAGAAGATGGTATTTGTCACTCAAAATATGAAACTGCTTACTAGAATACATATACTGGTGGATCTGCTGTATTCATATAAACTCCTCCTCACTGTGGTATAATAGCAGAGAGTATTCTTGATGAAATCACAGCTGAATTGCTAACAGTTATTTAAAGAAGAAAGTCAGGTACTATGTCAGGGCATGCTACAATTAAGCAGGTACATGTGGTAACCTGTGTGTAGAATACTACTCTTTCAGGACAAGCCTGAGTGACTGATGAAAGGAATTAATTACTCTTGAAGTAATTTTGATGTATAAGTTTGTTGCTTCTAGCATCAAAAATGCGACATAACTTTCATCATTGCATGTATTACTGAAATCCGCAGATAAAGGCTACCTTCATGTATAGGCTTTATGTTGCTGCTTATCAGTGTGGTGTCTGAGCATCTTCCAGGCAAAATCAGTACTGCCAGGGGGAAATCCCTTATGAATTCTGTGGTTATGCATATAGCAACATTTTGCATTTTGCAAAGGGAGTTGAAGGCAATGCAAAACACATCATGTCAAATTATCAGCATGGTTCCTGCCCAGAGTCTGCAGGAACAGATGCTTCTGTTCACTATCTTCTTAACCCCATGATCTGCTGGTGGGACAGCGGAGTACCCTGCAGCCCTCCTATGGAAGGAAATGTTCAACATCTGGGCAGACATCCCAGCTGAGAGTTAAATACTAGCTAGTAACCTGTAATAGGATCATTAGAGGTTTAGAGGAGCTGCAGAATGGGAAGAATAATGAATAAATGAAAGACTGAAAAGATTTCTTTATCATTGGCTAACAGCAGTACCTGTAGAAAATGCAATGAAGAGACAAAAATGGAGCAGTAAGATGAGGCTAAAAGGCCTTCAGAAAGGGACGTGGTACGAATAACAATGTAGAAGTAAAAATACTTACAAAACCTGAACCAAACCAGAGGTTCTCTTAAAATTGGCTGTCTCTTGTGCAGTTTTGATGTTAGGAAAACTGCAGTGGCCCTAACAAATTTAGTTCCATAACCAGATTACATCTCCAATTAAGAGATGTTAGAAAACAGTCTTTCCTGGAAGTCCTGCATTTGCTCCTGTGGGAAACTGTGTGTGAGCAGCATGACTAATGAGGACAGTACTACATGTAGCAAAGTTATTCTTCCTTCTCTATCACCTTTGCCCTAATAGGAATAGTTTTTTAATCTGGCTATTATTTCTGTAGAATTTTCTGCCAAGAAATTCTACAACCTTCCAGACTCTGTAATATGCTTATCATTGCAGCTCTGTAGTTCCAGCTGCATTATTAACTATGAGCTCTGCCACTGGCACTTAAATGCCCAGTACTAAGTTCCAGCAAAAAAGATAGAGGGGTTATCATGTCTGCCCTGTCCTGCTGTTAAGTGAAGACTTCACATACAGCTTGCTCTTGGTTTAGCTCAGACTCCTACACTATTCTGTGCAGATCGTCGTCGTTAAATGCCTCCTGCTGCTTCTGGCATGTAGTTGCAACCAGAGAGCAGAACAAGCATCACAGCCGAGGCTCCGAACAAACTCCTATTTCATGTACAACCGGTATGTTTGAACTGACAGAGCCAGGACCTACTTGGAAAGAAGTCGATGGGAGCTTTGCCAGGATCCAAGCAAGCGGAGACCTGGCACTGACAAAATCTTCCTTAATCTTTACAGCATTTCCCAATGTTTGTCCTCTGTCAGACAGGTGAAGATCATTCTTTTTGCAAATGCCTTAAGCTCAACTGCTGCCCAAGCTTTTCTTTAACTCCAGCCTGATGTTTTCATCATGTCACCCATGCTAACATGAACACTTGAGAAGCTATAAGGCAAACCAAACTGAGAAATTGCTCCTGCATAAGACCAGCAAAATAAAGAAACAAGGTGTGGGGTGCAGCCTTCGCCTGACACAGGGCACCATGTCACACCATCCAGGTCCTACCCAAGGCACAAGGTGGCTGCAGCAGTGCACAGGGCAGGTCACAGGAGAGGGAATGAAAGTGCAAGAGCGGGAAACTGGGATGCTTTCTCATCAGGAACTGTGACAGTTTTTACCTGACCAGAGCTTCATGAAACTCCAGCTTGCATTTACTTCCAACATTTCAATTCTCTGAATATATTTTCCCAAATTAGAGTTGCTGCGGTAGGATTAGAAAGGAAAATTATTTTCTCCTTGCCTGGGGCACAAAGACCATTGATGCAGTAAGGGCAGTGGTTGCAGGATAACATGAGACCTGATAGTGATAAACGTTTCAGAACTACATATTTTACTGACAGACTACTGCAATTTTTTCTCTCCTACATATGAAGATTAATTGCTTACAGCAAGTTACACTTCTCCTACATTCACCATTAATGTGAACTACAGGTAATTAATTATACTACGTGCCAGGAACTTATCTGCCCTACATCTTCTATTGTATGTTCATTTGCCCCAAGTACAGCATTCCATAAGCAAAGCAAACACAACAGTGATTACATGTCCAAGCTTAAATAACAACCCTAAGCAGACAACAAACAGATGTTAAATGTTCTTTACGGAAAACACTATTGCTTTATCCAAAATGCTTTTTGAAACTGGATCCTGCTAAAATAACAATTGCCTACACTGTTGAGAAAACACTTGCAGTGTGCTGTTCTCCTACAAGACTTCATTCCTAAAAATCATCGTGGCTCCTTTCAGATTAAAGATCTGTTAAACTACTCCAACTAAAATTTGGAATCTGCATCTACAAATCTAGCACCTCTTTAAAATCAGACAGAAATAACTTTCAGACAAAAGGTCAGCATTAAGTATCCTAAAGCATAGACATTTTTCGCAGGCCTGTTACAAAAAACACTGCATAAAAAGGCACGAATAACAACAGCTTAATCCAGCCCATGTATCACACCCTGCTTCTGGAATGGGCATGACTCCACTAATTACAACCTCAAAGAAATTATCATTATGGGAACAGACAGGTACCCCAGGCAGTACCAAGATATTTCATCCAAATGCGTGCTCCTCCTGCCAGCCTGTGTCTTGGTGGCCCCCTTCCATTGACCTACCCCACGGGAAGCGGTGGCGCTGGAGTGACTGAGACATTGAATAATTGCCACTGTCAACGTGGGAGGCGACAAAACGAGCAGGCTCCCTGGATGGTGTTAACAAACCTGCTAAGGAGACGAATGCCTTCAGCTGCACTTTCACACTCTGGAATTGGTTTCAGTATAAAACAAAATCTCGCTTGTAAAAAGCCTAATCTATAAGAGAACTACTGATGCTTAACCTTAGAGTGCTAAATTCTCACCTTCCTCTTGAGAAATAATAGAAGTTTCAGTCCCGCACGTATTGCTTTCCCCCCATAATTTCTGAAACATTCAAAACACTCCAGGCAGCACTTTCAAATAAGCCAGCTCAGTTACCAAAAAATTACATTTTATCTGTTCAATTGGTCAGAGAAAACATATCTCACAAAATATATGCAATGACTATTCACACATGCAGCAAAGAATTTACTTTGCAGAAACGTCATACTGAATATTCGTTCACTTATTTCAAGGGGTCTGAAGTTTACTGGAGTAATTGAAGTAGGTAAAGGTTCTGATTTGTGAGCAAACCACAGCCTTTGTTAAAATGCTGTACAACATAAGAGAGCCTCAAGCAAAACATCTGATACAACTCCCACTGAACTACCTACCACTTACTTATTTTTGTATTTTAGAGGGCTTCTAAAGTTTGCATAAAAACAAGCATTAAATTACCTTTATCCTCCTTTGGCCCAATATGCTGTTACTGACAAAGGCTTGATATTTCATTGGTTTATTCCAAAGCCCAATCCATACTTCATCTGAGGTTACTGTGAGGAACAAATGGGAATTATGACCCCTGGGTCTTTGTCTGCTACCCAAAACTTTCATGAGCTTCTCCTAGAAACATATGAACTAAAACCAACCATGGCAGGTTTCACCATACAGACTTATTTGAATTTCTTTCAGTTGTTAATAATTTCATATAGATTTGCATGAGATGATGGAAAACTACTGGTACCAGTAGAGAAAGCCCATTGAGAGCCCTAATCATCAATAGTGAGGCTTCAGCTGCTACAGCAGGTCTTCAGCCTGCGAGTGGATCACTTTGTCTATTTAGCCCCACTACTCTTGTAGCTGTGATTGCTCCTACTCCTCCTGGCAAGAAAAATACGTTAGAAACAGCTGCTAGTCCTCCTTCTGCTGCTTCCCCTCAGTGGGAAGAAGGCTGAGAGGGTTGCCAACAATGTAATGTCTTAGCTGAAGCCAGCTATTTTTACATGACAGTGCAGTCATGTAGCCCAGTCTTGCAGGCTGCTTCTGCCTGCGCGTGTAGAAATCTAGATGAGCACTGCCTTTTGCATCATGAACTACCTCAGAGATAAATTATACTCTATACACTTTAATTTCATTCAGCTGCAATACAAAATTGAAGACCTAATCCAATCACTAATGAGGTCCAGAGGTGTATTTTCCCTATTGACAGCAAGTTACATCAGCTCCAAACATTTTCAAGCACAGGTATCTGGATCTAAGGATGTATCTCTCTGCTCACTTTAAGCCAACATCATAATTTTTGGAGCTGTCATCAGAAAAAAGTCTTGCCCTTCCTTTGTGCTGCATTTCCAGACATGCGGTGGATGAGGTAGTAGATTTGGCTGAAAGTTCTAATGGTTTTTCAACAACAATATACAACTCCAAGCACAACAGCAAATACAATCTGTTAGGAAATACATGGTATTAGAAGAAACCCCTCTGAAGTCTTTGAGAACACTGAGAGATACAGAAGACCACCGCTCCTCAACTGTAAGAACTGTAAGTAAAACTGAACACAATGTTGAAATTGCATTTTTTCTTGTACAAAAATCAAAATATTCTCCTGAATTCCTAGAGAACGTAGCATGATTTTCAACTGTTATGATTGCTTTATTACACTACCTTCACATAATAATAATTACAGTCATCCCAATCATGGTCCAGTATTTTCTCAATGTAAAAGAAACTTTTCTAGAACATCTTCTGGACCAGTTTCCTATCTATACAAAGACGTCTGTCACACTTCACTATATTTATTTCTTGGTATGCCTCAAAGTCAAAATTCACCTTCTTGTGCCTGTTACAACACTCACAACCAACTACTGTCCAGTCACAGGAAACAACTGAACGAGCATGAAATCTGTCTCTACAGCACCTGCTCCTCTTGCATAGTCCAGTATCATCTCCAACCTAAAACTACTGTCATCAGTGGTTTCATTTTGAAATAAATCTTAAATGGAGGACTTGTTGCTGTGCAATTCCCAAAAGGATTTCCCTGCAGTAGTATCCCTTCCCTAAAAAATGCCAGTGTAAATGGAGTTAATTTGTTACAGAGGATGAATAAGTTTACATGTCAGGTCAGTTACTTGAGCACTGAGAAATTCAAAATGGTATGTAATTGGCTGATGCAGATACATGAACCCAACAGATAACAACTATGAGGATACACACAAACAAGTTAAGCTGTTTTTATGCTAAATATTACTATATGACAAATTCACTCCATGTTTCCCAAATACAAACTGGGTCTAGTTCCCAGCTAGCTAGCCAGCATACTGAACACTAAAATCATCTGTCACATTGCAGAAGTACGCTTACAAATGTCACTAAGTCAATTCAGCACAAACACTGGGCTCAAAAAAAAGTTTTGTTTGACAGTTCTTACTGTCTTACCACCCAGGAAATGGAGATATCCGCATAATTCTTACAAGACTGCTTCTCATATCTAAAAGAATTTCTAATTTTGCATCTTCAGAGGGCTGCTAACTGCATAACCTTCTTAATTTAACAGCGTGTGAATAAGTCCTTGCCCATACAATGCTATGGAACACGGGTGCATGAGAGAAGGAGATCAAGGAAAGCCCACTTCAAATGAGAAGAGTGAGAAGAAAGGGAGGAAAACACATAATATCCCAATTGAAGACCCATCCACCACAGACTTAGCAGAAAAGAGGAGCTTTGCACTGTGCATGGAAAGATAACAAACTTGAGCTGTGGTGAAGGGCCAGTGGGAGCCAGTTCCACAGTCTTACTGTGGAATATGCTGGAGTATACATGGACAAAAAAATACAACCTGTGTAACAATTTTAGACACAATTCCTAAATTAGCCAGTATATACATACACACACATCTATTTGCACAGTGAAAACATCTGCATTTGGGACTTATTAGAAAGCTTTCATCATAAGCTCCAGTCAAATATCAATTTGGAGCCCAGATCACATTAACAGGATATAATGTTTTTAGTGGGATAGCAATACTTAATGAAGTATAGACAACTAGAAACAGATCTTTAGACAAAACACTTTTTTCTCTCAGATTTCACAGAAAGACTGGTATTAATTGCCAGAATTTTAAATGGAAAACTTACCTTTTCAACTGGGGTGTTTTCTTCGCTTGTTACGCTTGCTTTTCTTGATTCGTTTTTTGTTCTGCTCAGCCTCCGGGACACTTTTTCTCTAAGCAAAGTGGCATATCCAATGTGTTCATAGATGGGGTTTGTTGTCATTTTGGAAATATACTCAGAAGCCTTTGTTTCTATATACAGTGTTATCAAGCCATCTGTAACTAAATCATGGATCGATTCAAATCTTTTCTCCCCAACGAAGTGCTTCCCATCATAGAACAACCTGTAGTTCAAGGTCTGATTGCCAAATCTGCAAATAACAGAACAAAAGGAGGGAGAGAAGAAAGAGAGAGAGCGAAGAGTGAAAGGGAGAATTGATACTGACAAAACACTCAGGACGTTATTTCTCTGATGTGATATGGAATATGCACATGGCAGCAACTGGATCTCTGTGGATACACCAACTCAGGTTCAAACGTAAACCTGGTCCATTGCATCACGTGGACCAGGCTACAGAACCAAGGCTAATTCTCCATAATGAGCCACGTGACCCAATCATATGTGGCTTAAATCTAAATCTAAGGGGACTACCACAACAACCAGGAAGGCACGTTTGCATTGACAAAACTTTATACTGGGATGTGCAATTGTGCTAAGGGCTTTTCCATCTCAAAACATTTCTGAGGTGGAGAAATGATGTTTAATCACCACAAGGATATTTACAATAAGTGAAGAGAGATGGGCATCTCTAGCAAGTAATTGAAATCCTAAGCATCTCAATCGCCCTCTGGCAGGAAGCCAGGGAGATCAAGATCC
>WEIS01046892.1:0-10529 GCA_013389965.1 Todus mexicanus
TGTATGGAAAGATCAAAGCACATGAAGTTAATGGATTATGACAAGGTAAAAAAAATACCTGGAGAAAATAGTAGGTTCAAACATAAAAGAGGGAGATAGGAAAGAGTGGGTTTTTAGGTTGGAGATAAAGGATGGTTAGATGGCTTGCTAAGTACTCGAGATTATATGTTGTAGCTAAAGGGCTGTTATTGGGAATAGGGATTTCTTTCCTCATGCCTGGCACAGTCTCCACTTAAGTGTGTTGAGGAAGCCTTGGAGTTGTAGTCCTGAATTGTGCTCTAGTGCAGTGCTCTGTGCTGGTGGACTGCAGCCTAATGCACCCTGTAGTGAGACCAGACCCTCTCAGACTGACGTAAGACTGATGTAATAACTTGTAAAGTCACTTTAATAGTCTGATTAGCTCCTACTATGGCCAAAAATATATGGATTTATCAAACAAACAAAAAAATCCAGAAACTCTTCTGGCGAACTCAGAAATGTTCAGGGGTAAAGAACTCTGGAAAACTCCTGTTCAGGTTATTGTTATTAAAGGTCATCTATACTGTTTAGAGGTATCCATGTGCCGTCTTCATTGCTGCAGAAATAGAAACAGAGAACTGCAGCTAAGGCACAAAGGCAGATCCTCAAAGATCTCGCTCAGTTGCATACACATCAGTGGGAATCAGACGTTTGAAATGCCTCTCAAGAAGCTGGGGCCAGGCGACTATGTCCAGGGCTATGCTTTTGTTTGGTTGGTTTTTTAAATCACCATAGTTCAGCAGCTAAGTTTAGATACTGGTCCTGAAAATTCAGTTTTCAACCTTTATTTTATCATATGCCACTTCTGCAAAACAGTAATCACAGTTTCGCACTTTTGGCATGTCTTCTGTCAGGCCAAGAGCAACCGACCCAGTCTGTGGAATAAAAGGGAGCGCTACACCTAAAAACTGTTTGTGGCTACAATAGTGCAGTGTCTCCTTCTCTTCCATCTCTTTCTGTTTACCAAAGCTATGCATGTTTTTTCCTTTGTGTATTGTCAAATTTTCCACCAATCATTTCCATTTTGGTGCTGAGTATGGAAGATGATACCATAGAAGACATTGCTACGGAAGAGTACTACTATGAGATGATGCTGGCAACATACGCAATTAGCCTTATTAATTTCTTCTCTTCTCGTAGCTGAGAAGAAAACATATGGAATTAGTGAGCAACACAACCTCAGTTTTCATTTGAAAAAGGAAGTAGAGAATGATTCATCCTGGAACCATACACTCCAAAGAAGGAAGATTTGAATTATTAACAACATATCTAAACATGACGGATGCTGACACCTTCATCTCTTTTATTTTTACTGCCGCGGATTTTCTTCACATGCAGCGAGAGAATTTACACTACAGGAAGTGTTAATAGTTTCACACTTCCTACCCATTTTTAGCTGTCTAATTTATGGAAAGCCATTACTAGGTGAGTCATTGCTTTCACAGGATTAGTGCTGCTGAGAGAGAGCTTTGGGTGTTCCTTTAATTTCCATATTTGCTTGAAAGGAACAACAGATCCACATGAAAACTGTTAGTGTTTGTTTGGTATTACAGTAGGGTTCAGAGTCTCTGCTCTACTTGATCATGTACAAATATTGCAAGCGATGCTCCCTGTCCTTATAAGCTAACAAGCTAAACAAACAAGAAAGATAGAGACTTACTGGCATTGTAGATGTGGTAAAGCCAGGGTGTCTCATTGTTCAGAATTTGTGCCGAATTGGATGGGAGTTAAATATTTGTGAAGATAACAAAGAGCCGCCAGGAATCTCATGGTACGGAACTGTCCATCCCGCAACAGCTGTTGCAGGAGCATCTTTACTCTCTAGGTGATCTTAAGAGTTTAGTTAGACATTCACAAGTTACAAACAATAACAGCCGAGCCTGAGGATCAGGGTTTGCCCCTAATAGTAGATGAACCATGGGTTGAAATACATTTGGGCTGTCTGCATCATGAATGTGGCAGGAGAAATGCAGCGCACAATAAGGTGCAGATTTCATAGCCAAGGGTTTTTGTAATAAATAATTCAGAAAGATTTGTTCAGTTCAGAGAATAGTCTCCAGCAGGCACTAATAGGTAAAATTTAAAGGAAATCTCGAATTGATTTTTTTTTTCCACTAACTTTTAGCTAAAACCTAAACCTGCCTTAAGTACGCTTGGTTGGATGAGTATGGGTGAGATTGTAATAATTGCTGATTCATTATTGGAAACTGTGTGGTGTTCTTTCGGCTCATGAAAGACGTAAGAATCTCTGTTGGTGTTCAGTGACTATATAAAGAGGGTATAAGCAAAATAAATAGAAAGATAAGAGTGTTTAAATTAATTTTCCTGCAGTTACAGATTAGGTTTCATCTACTTGGACACCTTGGATGTGACAGTGTGGTGAAATTAGCATTATTACCAAGTATATACTTTATCCTAAATTTGATTTAGCAGTAATTGGTACAGATTGAATTGAGTCACATAGAGGTTTGGGGTTTTTTTGTTTTGGTTTGGGTTTTGTTTGTTTGTTAGGGGTTTTAAGTTTCTGTTTGTTTTTTTATTTTGGGTATGGGGTGGTTTGTTTTGTTTTTAAATGAACTGCATCTTGAAACATAGACTAAGGCCAAAATGCCATTAAATTCTGACTTCTCTTGATGTAGCTATATTATTTCACAGTGTTGTGCTTAATTATCCCCAGCAGCTGCTGGCCCAATCGCTTGGGTGGGCCCCCAGCCAGGATAAACAACTGAGCCAGCCAGTGGGCTGTTCCATCCCATCCTGAGTCCCACCCCTATATAAGGGGAGAACTGGCCTAGCATGGAGATGTCTGTTTTCAACTTGCTTCTCTGTGTGGTTTTGGTGTGAATGGAGCAGGGAAAGTTGGCATCTCGGGCACAGGTAAAGTCATTGCAGCATCTATCACTCGCTTTGTCTGTCATTTTATCAGTGCTATCACTAATACTGTTGTTTTCTNCGTAGCTCTCCTCTCCATGATTTGTTTGGCAAAGTAGTTTTAAAGATCTTCTTAAAGGTCTTTAAAACTCTGGTTTTGTTGCATTCTGAATGTTCTGGGGTTTTCTGTTTGGGTTTGGTTTTTTTTTTCCTCATTCAATGGACACTTAAAATGAGAAGTTTCTTTTTATTACTCTAATATATTTGACTGGAAATGGAATCTAGTTTCAGTAATCGATGGATGTTGGAACTGGGGAGAAAATACATTATGTATGAATCATAACACTGGGAAGGTGGAGCACCTGCGATAAGGACATGGACACTTTTAAATAGCTGCGTTTCATGGAAGCTCTTCAAGAACTGAACTTAATATTTTGTGAGAAATAAGGATTAAAGTCTGGCTTTCTGTAGATACTTTTCCTATTTTCTCTTAACACTTGCACTTACCGTGTGACTGCTGCTTAAATAATGAATAGATGGGATAAAATGTTCACTGTAGTTCTCTTGGCCAAGCAGTTAGAGAAGATTTAAGCTTAATAAGCCTCCTGATAATTAAGCTTTAATATAAGTAAGGATGCTAATTACCCTATAAAGTTTTTTTGTGATGAAACTGCCACTGAATAGTTGTATGTAGCAAAGCTACAAGAACATTTCACTGCTGAGGGAAATGTGACTTTCTTTCAGCTGTTTTATTGTTGCTGGGGCTTTTTTAATTAAAAAAGGAGCACATTAATAGATGATTTCATTTTAAAGTGCAACAGGAATGCAGGGAAGTAATTTAGAAGCAAATGGAAAGGCCCCAAGCCTCCTCCTAGGTTTTAATTTGGGTCTCTCAAAAGACAGGCACAGAAAATGTCCTTGATCCAAAAAAAAAATTACTTAAAAAGTGGGGAAAGCTTATCCATCTTACTGTTCCTTTGAGAGTTTCCTTGCTCCTCTGTATCAGAGTTAACTTTGACTGGATCCAGCCACAAATTACAGCAGTTTCTTCTGCACCAGTACATGAGTCGGTGAATTGGGGATGGCTGAGTCAACCTCTCCCCTGATCATTCCCTCCCACCCCCTGCCCAGCTGCTGCCTGTTTCCCACTGTGGATATAGCCCATGATCCCGGAAGCCTACACAGAAAGTTAGAAACAGTGGATGCTTTTACTCCTCTGCCTGAGAAATGCAGGTGAAGTCTTAACCATAACAAAGTACCTCAGCTCTTGTTCAGAAACAAGACTTGGGACTTTCTTTAGAGCTGACCATTTCCACTGACCTTAGTGATTGTTCTAGAGGTTGAAAACAGCGGTTTGTGAATCAGGACTATCAGGCCGATGTCACTGGCTTGTTTAGATGTACTCTGGCTTTAGAGTCCTGAATTTTCAAAACATTTCTCTAGCAACGTATTTGATATTTATACCTTCCCTCTCTAGTTTCCAAGACAGATTGTGTTTCTTCTTTTTTCTTCTGCTATGGAAAGGGAAACAACAGGAATGATACTGACTGCATTTTCAGTGTATTTATTGTTTTATTCTTGAGTTGTTTCACGCATATTTCACCGAGGCACTGAGTGAAGCTTTCTTCTGCCAGGCTTCCCCCATCCCACAGCCTGGTATGCTTTGGCAATATGCCGCTTGAATCCAGCGTTGTTTCAGTTTGCAGTCAGTTTTCTCTTTCCCTAATTTCAGATCAGTAACTTAGCACAGGAAAAAAGAAGGGTTTGATTTTGCTGTTGAATCTTTTCCTGTGACAGTCAGTCTTTGTGTTATTTTTCCAGATGTGTAAAGTAATTTCAGTGTGCAGGACAGAGCTGTAGTAGCTGGAGAAAGGCTGCTACCAATGCACCTGGCATTGGTCAAGAGTCAAGAGCTCTCAGGGATGGAGTTGAAGACCACATCAGATCAAATGGGCTAGATTAAGATAAAAACATTTGGGGCTGATGGAGCATAACAAACTTGTGAAAGCAAAATTCTGTTGTGATTTGTTCGTGGTTTTTTGTAAGAGTATGTTCATTTACCTACACCTTCGAATGTCTTAATTGGCAACTCATGCTGAGCACTCGATGTGATCTATATTCAACTAACTTGTAGCAGCCATTTTGTGACAAAACCAGATCACAGAACTGATCTTTGTGCCAGTTCCTATCTGCTTTTTAAGTAGCAGACTAAGCTTTTTTA
This sequence comes from Todus mexicanus, assembly GCA_013389965.1. NCBI lineage: Eukaryota > Metazoa > Chordata > Aves > Coraciiformes > Todidae > Todus > Todus mexicanus. Next base: position 5,111 of record WEIS01046892.1, read on the forward strand.
AAGTGAATCAGGTAGGCTGCAGGTTATACTGGTGACTGTCTAGTTGATTGTCTGCATCATTAGCTCCATACTTTTTTGTTAAACCTTTCTTTTGTTCGGTTAAATGTGAAGATGAGACTGGTCATCTGGGATCTAAAGACATGGTAGAATTACTTTGTACCTGCAGGTGCTTTTTGGGGTAGGTGATCACTTAACGCTAGCATATGTTAGACAGTTGGCTAAATAGTAGTAACTCATTGTAGTTCTGAGTTTTTAATTTGTGAACATCAAGCGCATACACTAGCACCCTGAGTCATCTAACCCTTAATCATCCATCAGGCAAGTCCACACATGACTCTGCAGAGCGTGGTCAGTGGTTAAGACATGAATCAATATCCCTGCATTCTGTTGACTTTATCTTAAGCCACAGCCTTTGCAGAAGATGACAGCAAGGTGAAAGGAGGATTGAAAAAAAAATATCTCTGGTATTGGTATTTCAGAAAAGGAATCCTGCCTCGTGTTACTGCTCTGACTAAGAGAAGCCCTGCCTGAGTCACCACAACTGGTTGTTGTGAAGACTACGATTTAGGGAAATCATGGAAATAGTGCAGCTCTTTATCGCAATGTCTTGTGTTTGTCACAGAAATAATTTAGTTGAACTAATTGGCTTGATTTAGAATTCAGGTGCTTTGGGCCTTTTAAGGAATGCTTGTTTGGCTTAAAGGGAAGGTATCGGCGAAGATAAATCAGTTAGCCGTTACTAGCCTAGCAAATGATGATCAAATTAAAGATGATGTCTTAAGGTTCCTCTACTTTTCCTCTGTGTGCGTATTTAGCACACCAGATGGTCAATGCAGTCGTAATAATCTGGTGGGAATATTTAATTAAATGTGTTCCCAGGACATTAAAATGTAGGATATTATTCTTTGGCTGATGATCAGAGTAAATATTTTGTAATAAGGGCAAGTTCTTGTAGAATATTGCTGGTAGTACATGAAAATCACATTTAGGAGCAGAAATGTGCTGAAAGCAGAACTTTCTTCACGAAATTAAGACATCTCAAATGCTAATTCCTTTTATATGTGGGGTTTTTTTTCTACCACGAATTCACTATTACTCATTACTACCCAATTATTACAAATAGCATGAGAAATCATTTTAAAATTGATAGTCATAGAAGGGAATGAGTCTAAGTTAAAGTCTGTAGCCATTTAATTGGCAATAGTTGCATTTTTACCGAATACTGAAGGGCTCAGATGGAGCACTGAGAAGTACAGCTAAGAACAACATCTCTATTACAAGAGTGATGGTTCCCTGGTAGTGAAGGAAGCCTGGTTGCTCCTGTTGGGAGTTAATTCTGCTTCCTCTGTGAAATCTCAGAGGACTGAAAACATCTTTCCATAGTCTGAAAATCCCACCACCCGCAGGTATGCAAATGTCTGCTAGCCCAGCAGTGATCCTCCTCCTAAATATCTTTTCACCCCAACCAATTTTATAATGTCATTACTTTCATTATTCTCATAAAGCACCCTTTTTATTTTTTTTTTTCCCCATGNCGACACACAGTTTACTTTTTTAAGCCATTACAAGTTTGTTTGAAGTGCAGCAAGGATGGGTTTGGTGATGTCCATATTTTTTATTTGGAATCTAACCTTCATTTAATCATTCGAATTGATAACCCACTAATCTTGGAGCATTATGGTTCTGTTTGCTAGACTGAAGAGTAATCTCATGACTTCTCATGAGCATCTTCTCCCTGGGTTCTGATGGTTGTTAGTTTTGAGATTTTGAGATACATACGCATATATATTCATGCGTACATATATGTGGAATTATTTCAGTCTCTTTTAAATAGCCAGCATAACTAAGTCTTGCACTAGTAACTTTTATGATTTTGAAGTGAATTGATACTTCTCAGTTTATTATTTCTTTGTCTTTTCAATTTGGAATTGCCTATGAGAAGTCAGAGCATCCAGCAATCTCTTTGAAAAAACATTTTAAAATAATCTCTGAGAATTGTTGTTCAGTGCATTACTCATAAGCTGTTAGTTGGTTTTATTTGAAATAGGATGTAAAAAAGTGAAATGTAGTCTGCTTATTTAGGCTGGATTAATTCTGTAGTTTTCTCCTCCATTTGAACACTGGAATCAGGCCTCAAAACTTATTTTCCCTATAATGTTGTAGTTTATATTTCTGATAATACTTGTCTCAGTTAACTCATTTAAATATTCACAGAAAGCAGGTATTGCAAATTTTGATGTTTTTATGAGTCTATTTTTTTGGAAGTTAGCCAGTCTAATTAAGACTAAGAAACTGATTCAACCTGGTTTTAAAGAGAACAGGCAATGAGCAAACTCTGCTTTGATTTGAACAGGTCCCTTCACAGGTTAAAATGTACTTTCCAAAAGATTTTGCAGGCATTTCCTCCAGAGTTAGTGCAATTTCTAGCAAATTTAACAAGAAAAATTACTTCTGTTCGTTTCCTGCGCTGAGTAGCTCTATAGGTGTTCAGCCACTCTGGGATTTCATGGATAAAATAAAGAGCTTGCTGTTGAAGTTTTCTTGAAGGCAGTATGACTCTTCATATTCACAACTCGCAACTCTTTCTTTTCTAGATATTCTAGTCCCTCAGCTTTGGCCAGCCCCCTCACTTAGGAGGCCCTAAGTGCAAAGCCGACTTGTAAGGATTAATGGCTCTGCCTGGTGCACTAGGAAGCTTTGTTTGAGTTGGAAGTGGTAAATGAACCATCAAAATGTCTGATACAAATATCATTTGGGGGAAAAACTAGGTAAGACTGAGGCAGACAAACCTGTTTCAGATCTGCAGTAGAAGTCAGTCCTGGCTGCTAAAAAGGGAATGGACAAGATGAACTCCTGGGGCCTTTTCCAGATAGATTTTCTATTTTCTATTATCCTGTCAGGAGAGGAAAAAAAAAGTTACTAAAAACCTCAGTCAAAAGGTTTTCTCCTGCCAGAAACACTCCCAGTTATGTCAAAATCTGTTGCTCACATTGGGAACTGAGTGAGTTGGCATGGTTATGCTCCACTTCACTCTGCCTTAGTTCCCCAAAATTTTGCTATCTATCTGTCCAAAGCCTAAGGGTTTCATATTGCCATCTAAATAAAATCTAATTTAGTTATTGGCTAGGGATTCTGGGGCTGTGCATTGTCAGGTCGCTAATCTCCATCCTGCGCTCAGCCTATCAGCCACATGAGAGTGACTCATTCTCTGCAAACCTCCTGTTGCTTAGTAGCTGTTTGTAATGTGAAAGAGTTGGGAAAGTAGTGGTGAGGTAAGAGGAAAAGGGCTGGAGGCAGAGTGTTCCTGGCTGCTTAAAAGGAGCTTGTGAATGAGGGTGTTATTTGACCTTCTAATTGATGAGGAGTCATTCTATTTCCTCACAGATACAAGGTGCATGAATTTACATGCTCTGCTCCTCTCTGTTCTCTGCAGTATCTAGGAAAGTTAGTCATGCTTGTGGGCCTTTACTGTATCCGTTTATTTACCGCCCTGCTAGCACTTTCTCTTTTAATACTATCTCTTTGTTACCTAGGGAACTGGGTACAGCCCTGCACTTTTCTTCCACTGGTGCGTCATCGTGCTCCCGTATGCCATACACAAGGTTCCCAGTAGTGTTTGAAGAACTGTACATCTGAAACCTGTTGTGCCAGGCCTGTGTTACAGCACTGGCACTGGTGTGATGACTCAGAAAAGGAGTCAAAGAGGAGGAATAAGAATAATAAAAAAAGTAATAGCTCTGTGAGTGCATTGAATTTTGCTGTAGGTAAGGCTGAGTTTGTTGTGGACAGGTGGATTTAGTTCCCAGTGTTTAGTTGGGATAGCTATAGAAAGTTATTTAGCTTTTTTTATGGAAACAAACTGCACGAGTAATGTTTGCTTCTAAACTGAAGTACATATCTATACCCCAGCCACAAGAGCAGGAGGTAGTGCTTTGCCTCTCAATGGATATAACACGCGTGGAAAGACACAGAGCTCAAGGAGCAGCTTTGGGAGCAGGAAATGGGAATGCTTCAATGATCTGAGGTTTTTCTTTGTTAATGTAAGCAGGACTTTATGGTTGATTGTAAATGGATTGCCTTGTCCCAAATGGGATTCTCACCAATTTCTTCTCACTTCGATAACATACGGACAGTTCAAATTTCATTTAAGCCTTTGACTTCTGAAGAATAGCATTGCTTTAAATCGCGAACATTCCTCCTCAATCCTAATGACTTTTTCCCCTTTTGTTTTCAAAAAAGGAGATGAGGAACAAGTGGTTACATTTGAACTATTGTTTAAAAAATGAACTTCCAAGGTTCAGATGAACGCTGAGCTAAATAGCAATACTCACTCAGCAGATGTGGAGGAGAGTGTTTCCACTTCTCTCGAGAATCCCGAGTGCTGGGCTGCTTTATAATGATGCAACTCACTGATTTTTAGCAAAGTGTCTAAGCATTTTAACAAATAGCAAAAGGCTATCTCTTGAGAGTAACAAGACTGAAAAAGGAACCAAGATAAACTGGTCTTTGCTGAATTAATAGAAGTTTATGGATTTATTTTGGGAGAAAAAAGCAATGTTGAAGTTCAGTTTCTGGACTGTAGCAATTCGCGAATATACAGGTGAGTACAGCGTTGATTTAAATACCTCGACTGCATTACAAAATCAGATGCCAGATCTCAGCCCCAGCATCTATCCACAGAGTGTGTCTGTAAGCCTCTGAAATCACTCTAAGGGTTCTGGAGACATGATTTAAACATCGACCTCTGTGTAACACAAACATGGTCATTAAAAAAATAGCAGTTTTGAGAGAAAGACAGATGGTAAGATAAAGATGGGAACATAGTCTAAGAAGAAACTACAAGACTGTCAGTGATCCCATGAGGATGAGCAGCCTGAAGAGTTTAGGAGGGAAGACTGTGATTTTACACATTTAAAGTGCTCAAAACATGTTTCAATATTGTCTGTATCATTTTCTGTTAGGCAGTGTTTACATTAGTTTGCTCAGAATCACAGAATGATTAAGGNAAAGTGGTATTAGTGGAATGAAAATAAAGATAGACTTAGCCTATTAAAATAGGCTAGTTAATAACTGGAGGGAGGAAGATCAGCTAGAAATCTGAAATACGTGCAATTAGCGAGCAACTGACCTGCAAAGGAAATTACCTTGTTGAGTGCATGTATCTCAGAACTGGTTAAGTCATGTTCTCTAGCAAGGGTTTTCTTCTGAAGAGTCTTCTCACCATACAGGCAGAGAAGATCATTATCTGCTTGAAAGAAGGCTGAGAACCTAATTCTGAGGGGCACTTCATTTTTATGTGGGCATTAGAAGTAAGTTGTCTCTTGTCTGAACCTCTTCCCACAAAATTAGTGTGTGGTTTTGAAAGAGTAACAGGACCTGCTGTTGGGTGCAATCCAACTTCTTTGTGGGAAAAGCAAAA
>WEIS01046901.1:323-12790 GCA_013389965.1 Todus mexicanus
CCTCCCCAAATAAAAATAGTTTCAGTAACTTGCCTTGGAGCTCCAAAAAATATAAAGTGTGTATTTATTTTCAGGATGCCAAAATGTATTGAATGTAGATTTGCCAGCATCCTACTGAGAGGAAGATGAGGTTGATAAGATTATATGAAAGCGTTCTTGTAAGTTTATTTTCTTGAGATCAGTGGCCCATTTATATGTAAAGGAAAATGAAAACTGAAGGCTCAACAAAACTAACCAAAAAAAAGCCACCAATATGCAGCAGTATCCAGAGTCCGAAATGCAGTAGAAATAAAGGTGCTGAATACCAAAGTGAAGTGCCAAGATGCACAGACACTCAACAGCCCATTTCAAACCTGAGCCATGCCCACTAAGATTGCACTGTCTCTACAATACAGTTTCAGTACAGCAATCCAACACAGACCCACTGCAGAACAACCAAGTATTCTCTTGAAAATTCAGTATTTACATAATCCCAAGTCACTAAAATAGACAGAACCCAAACTATGTAGCACATCACTCTTACACCCGAAAGATTCCGAGGATAAACCCTTATAAGGAGCCGCAACTACGCCAACGAAATTCCACCTTCAAAGAACAAGAAACCAGGATACACACTGTTTGTAACATACTAGTATGTGAAGGGAGAACACAAGGTTAACAGCTGCTTAACTAAATTGGGAAAACAACATGCTTCTGTTTTAAAACTGCAAGTACATCTCCATGGAAAGAGAATATGCCATATTCTCAATATCTGACCGACTGTCTCAAAATACTAAATAGCTAAAGCCATACTAATGCCTACATCCTTTAATCAAAGGGAAGTAACTGATAAAATATGAAAGATTGAGTTATTACTTTAATAAAGTAATAAAGATTGTCAGTCATGAATAAAAATAAGAGCAGTTTCTTCTTGCACTTCTCATTCAGACTTGCTTTACAGTCATAACTCTTGGAAACTTTACTCAGAATAATTTTTTCTGAAATATATCAACTTCAGCCACTGGTAAATGAAGTGAAGAAATCAAGCGTTTCCTTCAGTTAGAAATCAGGCAGAAAGGTAGGCCTTGTATAAGCAGCATGCTTATAGGAAGAGTATCGGGTATCACTTCATTGATTTGTACATTCCTCACAGTAACTTGAATGCCAAGAAGTCATGCATCCAAAGGCTAGGGAGAGCCAAAAGTAAAAGCTGAGGAAGATAACATAAATTTCAGCCTTTTTTTAACTTCTGAATACTCAACTTTGACATTTGTATGCTTTAAAAATACGGTGTTATGCATAGTTTTATTATTTTATTATTATTCTGCTGATGATGTATCAGTGACACCACACAACATTTTTATGTTGGAAATTGTATGCCATAATGATATGCAAGCAGATACCTGTTTTGCAGTCTTGTGTGTTCCTTGAGCTGCTCTCTTTGTTTTTCCACCAGCTTGCCATTTTGATTTGCCTGTGGGAGAAGCAACTGTTTTAATCCGCAATAATGATTTTAATTAGAGCATCCTAAAATGTACCTATCTCACCTGAGATACAGGCACAATTTATGAGTTAGGAGGTTTGTAAAACTGTACATTCCAAATACCTATTCCACAGTTCAGAATGTGGATAATGTGAGAAACAGGCAGAAAACTAAAAACATTACACAGGAAGGCAAGAATTGCAGACTTCATTATGCAAAGATAACCTACCTTTAGTGCTCAGTGCCTCTGAAAGTCATACCATTACAATCTACATATCCTATGTAATACTAGTTTTTCAATAAAGAAGAAAAAAAGGTCTGCTCTTCATGACTGTTTAATGAGGTATAACAGAAATGAAATAAGGAATATCTTTCTTAGGAAAACAAAAATCACAATTTAGTTTTTCTCAAATTGTTCAAACAACCTACCACTAGATTTACGTATTTTTTGCTAAGAAAGATGAGGAAAAACAGAACTGAGGACTGGATTTAGCTCACCTATATTTAGGTAGCCAAAGGAAGAGAGAAAAACATTCAAAGTGCATGAGTCAGTCCCCTTAAGATCTGAAATGCCTTCTCAAATGTACCTGTCTCCCTCCACTGCTTATAGGAAGAGAATTTAGCAACTACGCTTCCTAAATCACTTTGAATTCCCACAGAGAGAGAAGATGATTTCAGGTCTCAGTGCTGTGGTCGTGGCATTTTCTTACCTGATTAAGAGTTATCTTTGTAAAGATAAATTTGTGTTAGCTTGAACCACCTGACAGGTTTGCATTTAATCTTTGAGAATAGCTCTGGGGTAATCTTTTCTAAAAATATGTTTTTAAAGTTTTATTCCTCCAACTTAGTATCTAACTTGCACAACATGAAAATCACAGGATCCAATTACCAAAAATTTAAACAAGTTAAGGCAAAATACTAAGTATGGCAGAAGTGCTCTCTAGCACAGATTCCATCTAAGTAAAGGTTTCAAGATTATTTAGCTGGATGAAGCCAACCAAATAAATGCATTTGTTGAATATAGTTCCTTCCTAAGCCATGGAGATCATTCTTGAATTTCAGAACTATGCAGCTGAGTTTTTAACAGTTCTGTGGCCAAGCTCCCTAACAGGGTCCAGCTGCTCCACATCACACTGGTTATGTAAAGCAGCTGTAAACTCGTTGGAATCAAGCAGTGGTACAGCTGGTTTGCATCACTGGCTATTCCAGGGAACAAGGCCTTCAATTTTAAAAGAAATTTAAAATTATTTGCTTGATAATTAATTTTTTAAATGCTGCATTAGTCAAAGCAACAGGTACAAATTAATACATTGAACTCAATTTATGGAGTCCTCTCTATAAAATACGTAAGCCTTTCAGAGGGAGAGCTAAATAGTGAGAAGGACACAAGCACACAATTTTTAAAGGAAACAGAAAAAAAAGGATACAAACTGAAAAAATTAATCCAGAATTTTAATTTATCAACCCTCTATAAGAGTACCACTAGTAACAGCAAATGTCACAGAATCACAGAATTTATTAGATTGGAAAAGGCCTTAAAAATCATCTACTCCAATCATTAATCTAATACTGACAAGACCTCGACTAAACCATATCCCTCAGCACTATATCCTTACCATCACTCTTTCTGCAGAAAGAAAATCACCTCATGATGAGTAACAGTAGATGATACAAAATGTTCAGTCACACCCTGTTGCTGCCAAAGCAGCACCTCTTAACACTACAGGTGGAAAAAAGTGTCCAAAGACACAAATTCTGCTCTGTACAGAAGAGTTGCAGGACTGGCTCACACAACCTGAACCTTTGGCCTGAATTACAAAAGTCCTGAATGAGTTGGAACTGTCCTAATTCATAATACTGCTGCATCATTCCTCAGGGACAAAATAGATATTACAACATCAGCATAAAGTGAATCAGAGCTCACTGACACCAACATATATACCCTCTATGCAAAGACAGGGTCAAGAGATAAAGGATCTGGCTCTGCCAGGATTTCATTAGCCACAAGTTCCTTTCCATGGGAAATTTTTCCATCAGCTAATTATCAGCAGCTCCTTCATATTGTGCTAAGAAGTCACCCTTTGATTTAATGAAGAAATTTTTTAAAAAAAGGAAAGCACCAGTGACAAAAAAATTAAAAATTACAATGTCACCAATACAACCAGAAGATGGAAATTAGTACAGATACTTGCATTTCAATTATCACACATAATGACTACTTAATGAAGGCTAAAAGTTCACTTTTACATTGAGTTATGTCATGTTATGACAGAAAATGTTAAAGCAAACATTAACCTACAACTTACCTACACACAATTTTAAGGAATAAGTCTTACTTCAAAGTTTCTAATACTACAAGCAAGGTTGTATTAGAAAATAACAGACTTTTTAAATGGAATTTGAATCGACTCACAGGTAGCTCAAAAATACTCTCAAAAACATACTCCAGGCTCCTTTTGCACATACTAATTCATACTGCTACCTTCCCCAAAAGTGTAATTCAAATCTATCAATGTTTTGGGCCTCAATTCTACTCTGCTGAAATGATGTATGTGACTAGTCCAATAGTATCAACGGATCTCCTAACGTACTCAAGAACACACAGGCGAATGCGAGACTAGCAAACAGATAAATGCACCTTTTGGCGACAGAATTGAAGCTGCTGCAATAAAACAGAACTGACCCACTTAAAAATCCTCACGTTCCTGACAATAAACTGAACAGCTGTCGCAGCAGATCCAAAGCTGGGAGGTATGCACTCTACGTGCTCAGGCTACACTTCAGTCTTTCATTATGTCCGGTTTTTCTTCCTACCTGTAGCTAAGAGAGATTCACAGCACACATTTTTCCACTGACCAGTTAGTGCTTACTAAAAACACTGCTCTACAAAAGGTACTAAGATAGCCTTGGCAACACTGAAGCCAAAGGGTCAGAACCTCTACCACACCACCAGAGCAGGAGGCTGAGAAGGGGGAGGGAGGCTGAGAAGGGGGAGGGAGGCTGAGAAGGGGGAGGGAGGCTGTTGGACTGTTGTAAGGCATCCCTATTCTGAATTTCCAAATGACAAAGGATCAGTTTACAACACCATTACTATATTACACAAACATCTTGATAATATCAGCCAAAGAGATGAGTCTTAGATGCGTCTTACCGACAAAATGAGAAAGAGTTTTTAATCTGTCACTGTGAAGGTTTTATGAAGAATCTCTCAAGGCCAGGGTGCATTTTGGAAAAAAGCCTTACGATTATACAGTGCTGCTAGACATAACCGTCTATTTTTTTACAGAGAAATCCTATGCAAGAAACATTTCCAGCTGAGCAACTCCAGTGTACAAGGGGATGGATGCAGCAAAAGCTGGTAGAAGACTGTTCGATACTTACCTTCATCTTCTTTGCTCTCCAGTGGAACGCTCCACGCAATCAGGTTCCTTGCTGTACGTCCCTCTTCAGCAACTATTTTCCTCACTTTGTCATGGCTATTGGAGCGTTGGAAAGAAGCCTGAAAACAAGAATTACAGGGATGGGAAAAAAGAAGGAAAAAAGAAAGCAACAAATGTATATAGAAATTTTTGGTTTGATACGTCAAATTCATCCAGCATGTGGCTAAACCATGCAAAGTAGGGTGCGCAGGTACGGAGTTTTCCTCTAATACCCAGAACGGGTGAACATGCTCTTTTTCTCAACCATTTTTCTTCATGACAAGCAGGTTGATTCACCAACACGAGCGCTGCTACCCAGCCCTCAGTACGGGTATGTCCACACCGCGCATTTTTAACCGACATTTAACGGATTGTCAATGCTGCCAGAGCACCACAACAGACTTCACAAATGGTTTAGTTACCTTGTGTTAACTAGAACAATTTCTTCAAGATAAAGCTGCATGAGACTAAACGCAGGTCTCAGCTAATTGGAGAAAGGCACAAGATTGATGGGAACCGTCTGAAATGTATAAAAATCCCACCTCTCCTTAACTGAGAAGACAAGAGCCTAGAAAGCATTTCCTGGCAACTCAAGTTAGCTGTTACTACTAGAAAGCTGCAGTTGTCCAAAGACAGAATGAAAGACACCGAGGATGAACTTCGTGTACCTAATAAACATTTCTTTGCACTTGCAAAACACACCATCGCAAGACATTTGAACTCAAATATATTAAGAAATATTTGTATCGACTGACAGAAGTTAAAACAGATAAAACCTTGTCTCCTCTACAATATCAAGTTATTCCTCACAAAACAGTGTGAACCAAAGTCAATCTACAGACTGCAATGATAAACTTATGTGCCACGAGAGAGCAAAACTGCCAAGCGAGTTATCTTTAAATACTGACAAACTTAACTGCAAACAAGTTACAGAAATCTAAACGTTATTTTAGACAAGAACAGATGGATTTTCCTGTAGCACTGAGCAGAAGATGCAGTTTTCTTCTTTTTGTTCTTACCATCATATGACTCAAGTCCGCAAATGCTTTGTTTTATAGTACATCTATAGGAAGAAAATGCAGCAAAAATGAACACAGCAGATTAAGCGGCCACAATTTATTAAGGTGGTAGGAAACAGCACAAATGAGAAACTGCTTTTATTTCAACACTTATATACTAGTTGAGTTTCTCTCATCCAGATGCCCTCAAGTGCCTCTTCCAAAGCCGCAGTGTGCCACCTAGTGCTCCACACACCTACCCAGAGATACCACCATGTCACACAACGAATGCAAAGAAAAAACCAGCACTGCCAGATAAGTGAACTTGCTTTATTTATTTCATTAGGTCTACCAGAAGTTATCTGGTTTGGCCCAAAGAAACCCAAGCAAAGCACATAAAAAAGCAGGATCTGTACTAAATTGGTTCTACCCTATCCTTACTCTATGTAACTAATTACCAATTCTTGCCAGGAATTTTTAGTAAGAGCGACCATTTCTGCTGAATCAAGTTTAGTTTGGGGGTTTTTAATCCCTTGCTGCTTAACGACACACTTCCCATCATCGATCCAAGAGTTCAAGATCCATGAATGTCACACAGCTGTTCTAAAACCACCTTAAACTACTGTATAAACCCCCAATGTAAATACCCGTGGTAGCTTGCTTCAGAAAAGAGTCAGATAATTTTATCTTAATCACCTCTGAAATGTGTCTGTCTTAAACCAGAAGAAGATTGTTCAGACTGCGTTTTTCACTAATTTATTCTCAAATCGTCAAAAAAGACCCACCTCAGCTGGAAATAATGCTCACCTGCAGCATGCCCAAGTGCCAAAAATGAAATAAGTAAACAAATAAATCCTTCCTCATTTATTGCATCTTTTTTTTGTCAACTCCTCCACCAGCAGATAGTGCTCACTCAGCACGACCTACACTATCCTTAGCTACGGCTTGCCTACAACACAAGCAATGTGTTTTTGTCACGCACAGAGTACTTGGAAACCATCTGAACTTCTTTCTTTCCTATTATTTTTGATGGTGTCATGTTCTACTTCATCATTCATTGGTCTTCGTATCTTCCAGGCTTACCATCCCTATTCCTTTAAACTGTTTTCTCATGCTTTCCCAATCTCAGATTACAAGTTTTCTGATTCTGAGCACTTACGGGCTTCTCTTCCACACTGGCTCTAACTGATTCACATCTGTCCTTGAAATACAGCGGCCAAAAGCAGATAGAAATACTTCTGAGAAGACTTCCTCGTTACCAAACACTGTGGGCAGGCTGTTCAAATCTTATGGACGATACTCCCATTTAATAATCTCAAAATGATGCACGGGGTTTTTTTTACAATAGGTTATTACCTTTTCATCGCTTATATAAAATCAAAACAGCTATGTCAGCACATATCACACATAAATCAGCACGATTTACACAGCTGAAGAATAACGAAGCCTGGAAGGGACCTCTGCAGGTCTAGTCCAACCCCCAAGTCCCTGTCCCCTGGGTAGAGCAGACCCAACTCTTCCTAAGACATAAGCAGAATTCCTCTTGCTGCACATATGACCTTCTATAATCCCAAGGTTCCTCTCTGCACAGCTGCCACCAAGACAGTTGTTTTCCATCCCTATTTCTGGAGATCATTGCTCCTGTGTAAGTGTAAAACTTCACATTAGTCCACACCTTTTAAAATTATTTCACTTTTCACAAGCCAGAAAGTCCGACAAGGAAAGCAGAAGCATCTCAACGTGACATTTCCACATACGTCGTGTTGTGAAACTAGAGCCTGACTAAAAATTGCTGTCTCTGTAACTTAGATGTCACTTAAAAGAAAACAACAAACCCTTAGAGGAGGCCTTACTGCGGCAGTTTGTGGTGATGTTAAAGCAGCTGAGTGTCTTACCATCGTGTTATAGCCTTCCTCCTCATCAACAGGCTCACTCAGTACATTTTTGGACGACCCCATTGAGATTTCATACCTGTGTCAAAACAAATGCAAGTAATTATTTTCATTTAAACCACTTCTGAAATTAATTTTAGCTTCTTAGCAGCCTTTATATCACGGGGATCAGATGCACACGGTAAGGTTTTCAGAAGACAGTTTCATTTGTAAAGTTTGTAAAAAACGTTTGCATTGCTCCTTATTAAGAGTAGCCAAAGGCTCAAGAAGAAAACAAAACAAGGAACGACCCTACAGAAGAATGTAAATGTATATGTACTAAGACAGTAAACAGTAAAAAACCACCAAAACTTCAAAAAAAATCCTTGCATGCAGTGCTCTAGAAGAGTGAAGGGCAAGCAAAATAATCTCTCCAGTGATAAACGACCAGGCAAGTCGGTTAATAAAAAGAAAACAAAAAGAATCAGAGACATACAAAGAAAACAGTTTCAGATAATTAGTGGTGAAGCAAAATGCAACAGAAACCTTCTGTCCTCATTCAAAAGGAAAAGATGTGACGGTTCCTGTAGAAGTCAGCTCTGAGAGAGTGAATATTTTTACCCAGTTTTGAACTGTGGACCTATTGCCACAAATGCAGAAGTGCACGGGACTAAATATTTACAGGTTTATCAGGAGAACAGCGATAACAATTCTGAAATAAATTTAAACCTTTGACTCCGAGGTTGAAATAAATCCTAGTCGGCAATCAACTATAGGGTAAACACTCCCCCGCAAGAGTCCTTATTCTTCTCAAGACTAAGATGCCAACACAAGTTAAAGACACTTCTAAATACCAGAAACCAGGGAAACGGGGCAAGATGAATCTTTAATCAGATCCAAAGTTGGGTCTTTTTTGGTCTGTATCATTAATGGTACTGCTTTAAACTGGCTGTTCACTTGTTCTCACTTTGCATCTTTCACTCCTCGTAAATTTCTTACTTTTCTAAAAGAAAAGCCCATGTCAGCAAACGGGCAGCTAACACTGCACTTGTCTGCATCTTTAAGACAACCTATTGAGCTTTATGAAAGCTGAAAGACACTAAGATTCTGAAAATAAAAGACTGTATTTGGGCATCACTTCAACATCAGGACAGGCCGAGTCTTCAAACGCTGAGGTGCCTCAGAAATCTGTGCTTTTGCCCAGCGCATTAACTTGATTACGACCGAGGTGTAAGAAAAGCTCATGGAACTGGCATGTATTCGAGGAAAAAAGCCGAGGGCCTAAATACCTTCCCAGCTCTGCAGCGCGTCTGCAAATCATTCAGAACAAGGGACCTGGGTTTACACACAGGTGTGGAGCCGCCCCCCCCTCCCCGAGCGCGTCGGGAGCCCTGTTAGCTCCGGCACTGCGGCTCTGCCCCTGCCGGCACCGGCCGGGCAGCGGCTCCAGCTGGAAACACCCCCCGCAGCTCTGCAGGGCCAACCCTCGCCCAGGGCTGCTCCCAGCGCTGCCCCAGCCAGCGCCGCTCCCTTCCCTTCCCCCGCAGCTCTCCCGCACAGGGATCGCCTCGCCCCGAGCAGCCCCGGGCTGGGCACGGGAGGAGGGGGAGGGACACGGAGGCCGGACGGGGGAGGCCCCCAGGGGCTGCTCTGCGCGGTGACAGCGCCCACCCCGCCCGGGCCGGGCCGCCCGAGGGCCCGGAGTCGCCGCAGGGGCGGTGCGAGCGGCCTGAGCGGGGCGGCCGGAGAGGCAGGGGCGGCCTGAGNGCGCGGAGCAGCGCGGACCGCGGCCACAGGGCCCCTGGAACTGCGGCCCGGCTCCCGCAGCAAGCCCGGTCCTTCCTTCCGTGGGATATCGGGCCTGGAAAACAGCACGAGTGAAACGTCAGTCTCGGACAAGTGCAGTCTGTTTAGACACAAGAGAAAAGGGGATGTGTCTGGGTGATCAGGTGCTGTTGTGAAGGGAGAATAACCCTTGTGCCCCACTGTGACACTAGTGACGAGGAGCAGGGGACTAACTAACCAGGATAATCTAGGTTGCCACCTGTAAAACCTTAAAAATAATACAAGGGTGGGAATGGATGGCCTGGCGATTACACACACTTCAGTGGAAGCCTCCAGGAACAGCAGCGCAAACATCTCGAGAATGACACATGTACTTGACTCTGGTTCGGAGTAGAAAGCTGAGCCAGGTGGCCCCGAAAGGTCCCATCCGCAGCCCTCGTCATGGCGTCGTTCAATAACTAGCATGTCTATTGAGCTTCCGCAACTGCACCTCTGGCTTGTGGCTGAGCTGAGCACCCCGGTGCTGGGCGTCACATCAAAGCCCGCTCCTCTGCTTCGGTGCCAAATCAGATACCGCATCACAGGAGTGTCATTTTGTAACCTATTTCCTCAGATATTAATAGCTGCTCTAAATGCAAAGAAGTAGAAAACCAGGTCTGCAGAGTCTGAAAGACTTAAAGGTACTTTGTGTGAGGTATTCTGAAGGAATTGGAACACTCAGAGTCATATTTGGGTACTACTAAAGCAAATGACTGCCAGTTTGAAATCCAAACACAGGGTACTCCAACCTGATTATAAGTAAGCGCTTACTGTTTCTTCCCTTATTTAAATCCACACGCCAAAATCTAAGAAGTTTTATCATGGAAGAAGAAAGGATAATCTTTGCATGGAGGTCTTGGCTGCACTTAAATGTCTCATGTGCAGCTGAAAATGTTTACATGTGATAAAAACATAATTAGAAGAGTGTGTCAAAATGGAAGCCTATCAAAACTACTGTAAAGCAATTTATTCTGGAAGTATAAATGGCATGCAGTAGAGAAAATCAAGGCTTATTCAAGTTGGGCAGTGATTTATAAAACTAAAATGTAGAAATGTCACGCAAGTACAGTAAACACCAGACAGATAACTTCACTTGCTAGAAAAAACTGTTAAGAGCAGCTGTTTGTGTTGCTGGACAACTGCTCCCATGCTAGCAGCTCAACAGGAAAGGATTTACATCTGCAGATCTCACAGAGAAGCCGTGTTGAGCATGACCTTCTAACATTAATTCCTTTGTGACTGAAGCAACAGCTCCAAACAGGCTTCTTAAAGATTGTACCCAATTTGGCTTGAGGGAAGGGGGGAGTTTACGGAAAAGTCAGAAAGTTCAGCACACAAAAACCTTTTTTATATGGCATGACTTGTATTCTGATTTAAAAATAGCGTTGCTGAGACTCTCTCTTTACTTACAAGTTACAGTAGTTGCTGTGCACTTGTGTAAAAATATCACGGGAACATAAGAGCCTCCCTTTTTTTCCTGCATCCATACCAGAATGATCTCGCATTTTATTATATGACTGATTAACTTGAATTTTCTTATAAACTGATTAACTGTGTTCTAGGAAGTGTCTGGAATGTATTCCGACACAGGCTAACTACTGAGAGAAGAATATTATTTCCTATGCTTTCCCTCTTGCTGAGCTTCAGATTTTTTCCTTGTGTATTGGATATGATGACTTTTGGGGTTTGCTTTATTGTTCCAGTTATTTGTATTTCCTCCCCCTATTTTCAGTCATTTTAGCACATGAACAGATCATTAGTAAACTTGCTCTTCAGCCACCTACGTTAACTTTGTCATCTGGAGGCTGTCACAGCTGTTTAGGCATGGAAATGTATCATCTGATAAGAGTTGTCAGCCCCTGAGGCATGCAGCAAAGAGGTTTTTGGGGTGTTAGGAATGCATTAGACGAAGAAGACGAAGCATCTTCAGCCCTATTTCAGAAACCAATCCAATCTTATTTCTGTTTTGGTTGCTTATAGGATTTGCTTTGTCTACACGTGCCACAAGTAGTGTGACTTAATGCACATTTTGTATGTGTGATTTATATAAATCCTGACGGGAAGTTTGACACTTAAACCAATAAAATATATTAGACTTAGCCCTCTATTAGATTTTTTTAATAGAAAAACATTTCTTATATGGGGAGAAAATTACAGTAACACATTTACTGATTTATTTTGCAATATTTAACTCTCAGATCCTCAAAATGAACTGTCGTAGCTCTTCACAGTTAATAGAATTGGAGGTTAATCTGGGAGCAGTGCATCGCTATCGCCACGGAAGAGGAAGGACAGCACGGCCGACAGCTGCTGTTAATTGAGGACTCTGCTGAAATGCGGCAACAGCTATTTCTGGAAACCTGGACAAAAAGTGGGTTAATCTCACCTCTTTCTGTTTACAAGAGGGGTCCCAGAAATACACCAATATTGAAAGGAGAAATAACAAATGTAGTGGTGGCCTTAAATAAATCTCGATTAATCCAGTAAGAACGATTAATTTGACCTCAGTGGGCTTGGGATCAGAGCAATCCGCATTTCATGTGACAGCTCTTGGCAATGGTATTCGTGGGGAGGTCCCCTGGTCATTGACTCCACACGCTTTTAGTTTCTCTGAATGGTTAATGAGGCTAACGTCATTTTACAGCTTTCTCTTCTATTATCTGTGCTGAGCAGTTACAAAAATTCCTCTCGATCCACCTTGTTACCTCATTTATCACAGAATCATAGAATAATTAAGGCTGGAAAAGATTTGGATCATCGAGTCCAGCCTATGACCTACCACCACCACTCAGCTAAACCCTGCCACTAAGTGTGGCATCCAGTATTTTACAACCTCCGAAACTCTACTGGAAGTGAAGAATCATGAAGTGCAAACCTCAGTCACCTTGGAACA
>WEIS01046902.1:208-11523 GCA_013389965.1 Todus mexicanus
TAAATGTAAGATGTGGAACTAAATCTTGTGCATTGAGTTGAAATATGAAGTCTCACATAAAGTGTTTTAGAGATATTTACATGGCAGGTGACTAGGGAAGCATAAGGGGTATTGTGATGCTCAGTGACATGGTTGCCACAGAATTTTACTGCCTTTCCAAAGGTACTGCTTTGCGCTCTGAAATTTTCTTTTGTAAGGACCTCACAGTTCTTCCTTTGATTACTGATTTTAGTTTCACAGTCAAAGCTCTCTGTAAGGTAGGAAATAGTTCCTGTTTCACAGTGGAAGACCAGCCACAAGAAGGTTGAAGATGGGATTAGAAGAGGCAGTTAATAATCATGCTGCATACTTTGCCAGTCCTTTCACTGAACTTGATCAACAAAATCAGTGCTAAGTACATTTATGTTTATAAAAGACAACGTGTATGATCTGATGTTTACCTCCACATGCCATTGTTTGCCCATAGCATTCACCACACGGCCTTCAATTGGTCTTCTACATGCCCCACAGATGGGGACACCCATTTTGTCATGGCAGGGTAAGCAGTACAATTCTCCCTTCAACTCACGAGCATCAGCAGTAAGTTCCTTCCTGTTCAGAAGTTAATGAATTGAGAGCATGAATAAAGATACAACTGAACTATGTCAACTCTTGACAGCTTCTGAAAAGAGAAAAAATACTTTTACCTTTCAAAACTGTATTTGTACTACAGTAATTCAGCAGCGGTAAATATGAGACGGTTCAAGAGTGTCACGGTAAACTCAAAAGGGGCTGCTACGCAAGAATCATAGAATCATAAATTGTTAGGGATTGGAAGGGACCTCAAAAGATCATCTAGTCCAATCCCCCCCATTGCCAGAGCAGGATCACCTAGACCAAGTTACACAGGAACTCATCTCGGCGGGGTTTAAACATCTCCAGAGAAGGAGACTCCACAACCCCCCTGGGCAGCCTATTCCAGACTCTGTCCCCCTCACTGTAAAGAAGTTCCTCCTAATATTCAAGTGAAACCTCCTGTGTTCTCGTTTACACCCGTTACCCCTTTGTCGTTCTGGTTAGGTAGCACAAATGTGGCTGCGCAAGCTGTAGACATGTTTAGTTTATACTCTGTCACTCTTATCATCAGTTCAGATTAGATTTCCATAGCTGTAACTGAAAGTAAAATGTAGTCCACTACACTTAGGTACATTTTCCTCGTTGTATCAAACTTCAGAAAGAAAACTACACATGAGCTTGCTATGTTTATTCATTGCCAACTGCAGAACCTCATCTACTCTATTCTGAGTAATTTGCATGGCTAGAATACTGAGAATAGCTAAACTTTAAAGGTGACCGTGCTCAATAAGGCTCTCAGCTGGTTGCCAATGACAAAACATGACATGCTGTTATTCAAATCAGTGTTTGCTACGGCACTGAAACCGTAGCTTCCTTTGCACCAGAAATAAACAATTCATAATCCATGCTACATCCTACAACACTCCGCGGTCTTGCCATCTGCGCAGGATGTAGGAATGTGCAGCTTCACGTACTGCAGCTGCAGAAGCTGATAAAATTAGGTGGGAGAAAGCTTCTAAGAAAAAGGCTCTAAAAGAAGCCAACAAGGTTTGCATGCCAGTCAACTAAAAAGAAATACCATAGGCAAGATAGTAACTCAAGCGGACAGAGAGGACCACTTTTCTTCTTGTAGCAGAATAACAAGCTATCATTTTGCTGCTACAGAAACCATTATCTGTGTCCATATGTCCTATTTGGTAACACCTTGTCCTGCAGAGTCTAGTCTTTCTTTACTCCCCAACAAGTCAGCTTGTTTGAACTGAAGGTCCCAAAAGCAGTAGCGCACATCTGGCCGCAAAGCACCCAAACCCCAGCCCTCTTGCCAGTTGTACAGGGAAGGTTTTCACTTTAAGATGTTAAATCGATGAAGCAAATAAAAGATAATGGTTCCCATTCCCCTTCGCAGAACTCAAGTTACCCGCAGTTTGCACAGTTGAAATGATCAGGGTGATAAGGATCATTTTTGAATATGAGCGGCTGTTCGTCAATAATGGCGTGACACTTCTGGCAAATGTACTTCCCTAGGCCTCTGGCTTTCTCCCTGTTATGGCAAGGACGGCAGAGATGTCTGAAAGAGCATAAAAAAGGAGAGGTAAATACTGGTACCAAGTACTACAGTGCAAAATATAACCCAAAATCTATTAGAACCTCATTTCGATCAGCCCTCCTTGGAGGGAAAAAAACAGTCTTTGAAACAATTTCCTTGCTAGGCAAAGTGAGTTCAGAAGAAGCAAGGTGATAATTTTATTTTCTGTCACAACAAGAGTATTGTTTCTTCAGCTCATTTGAGTTTAAGCTGTGTTGAAACACAGCAAATAAGGTTTGCTATAGATTGTCGCTGTTGAATGTTTTACTTTCAAAACCTTAAAAATTTAGACTGGAAGCTGGGTGAGCACCCAGGTCCCAATTCTGTTGATAAGTCCATGTATCCTATTATACATACAAAGCCAAAGGCCACAGAATCCACTTGCAAAACATTCTTCTGATCACAGCTGGTAAAAATACCTTATTCTGTGAAGGACCCTACTGAACCTAAAGCAATTATTAATAAATAAGATGCTAAACGAGATCAAAATTGGAAATCAAAAATTGAAAAAGAAATTTAAATTTTCTATTAAAAAAAAAAAAGATAATGCCTGTAATATCATGTATAACAATGGCTCCAAAATGTCACCAGGTAGAGAACATGCTTGCCACGAAATCTTGTGTTTAAGTAGGTAAACTATTAATATTTTAAGCGTATATTTTAAGATACCCATTTTATGATGCACTCTTAGACCTTTTCCTCACAAAAGACGCTTCAGTTGTTCCACCTCAGCTGGAAAGCTTCAGGAATCAAAATCTCTCATTGCCCACTCTTAGCTCATTTTACTCATGATCAGTTAACAGCAGAAAGGGTCAAGATGTACCTGCCAGCATTCTTGACAAATCCAATATCGGCCAACACTTGTTGGCAGATATCACAGCAGAAGCACTCTGGATGCCAGCTATTGTTCATAGCTTTAATAACACGACCAATAATGAACTCACCTGGAAGAAACACAACACCACAATGTTAAATACCATGCTAGACAAGCATGGCAACAAATGAATCTCTACAATGACAAGATCATCCTCTTCCTCCCCCCTCCCCAAGCCTGGTAGGATACATTGCTTTCAGTATCACAGTTCTGGTTCTAAACTCTGGAACTGGGGGTTGGTTGTTTTTTTCTATGGGTCAGAAGAAAACATCCCAGCTGACAGAGAACCTTCTGTTCTTTACATACATCCCTTCTACATGCGCGCTCCACCTTCTCCCTATAATCATCTTTCTTCATTCCCTTCCCTGTACTTACCTGCTCTTAAGCTTTTAAGAAATATATGGAGTTTTTATATAATACAGGTTTCTTGTGTCCTAATCATCTTTCTCTTTCTTTTCTTTGAGAAGATGACAATTTTAACCCGGTGTGTACATAGCAGTGGTTTCTACCCTGCTAGGACCGAGCCATACAGGGGTTCTACACTCAAAGCGCAACAGAACTGAGCTTGGGTGGCTGTGGACCTCCTGCAGAACAACTCCCAATGCAGTCAAAACGCAGAGCTGCAGTAAAGCTGCAGAACAGTCGTCAGTCCAACACAATTTCAGACTTACCACGAGGAGCCCTGTCTTGCGAGGCATTAGAAAAATAGCGTGAGAATGACTGTATTGCATTCACGGTGTGACTGCACCGTGCAGGCAGTGGAGCCATGTCCACCACACACGGGATTTAGTCATTCTCTATGTGGACGTTGCAGCCAAGGGCCCCGAGCAGTGCAAAGGCTCTGCCTAAAATGTGTTGAGAGCTCAGCTTCCCAGTGCTGTGGGAGGCTGGGTCCTGGCTTTGGAGAATGTGTAACTCCAAACATCTGCCAAAGGGGAGCGATTGGGCACGTAACTGATGTGGACGATAACATCCAGCATGCAGCTCTTGGGCATTCCTACAAAGTCATAGCTTTTCAAGAACAAAATCTGGCAGACTCCAGAAATGTCAGGAATGCTTGAGGCCTCATCCCTGCCAACAGCCTTGTCAATTTTGGCTGTGGTTATTAAATCCAAGCAGTGGCAAAGCACAGCTCTGTGCAAGGCCTTGATGAGATTTTAATGGAGCTGGTGCTACAAGGAGCCAGGGCAGGAGAAGTGGGAGCTGTGCCAGCTGGGCAGGAGAAATCCTGGAGATAAGCAGCGTCACTCTCCAGAAATCATCACTAACCCATTTCTTCCCCTTCCCCTGCTTGTTCACATCTGCAGCTTTAAATTCGGTGTTTAAGCCCTCCCTCTGCATGAAAGGCCTCACTGAGCTAAGTGAAAGCCATAGAGCCTTGCCAAGGTGCCACAGAAACACCAGAGCTTCCAGACCCGCGTAAGCAATAGTCAGGTAATGACTTCCCTGCCCTGCCCAAGCACAATGTGTCACACACAGGTGGAAAAACCCCCATGCACACGGTAACAGCGCAGCAGACACACAAGCGTTCGCATCAACAGTGGCAAATAAAAAGCAGCTCTGAGCGTTATTTAGGGTGGACATCAGTTGCTGGAACCTTAAAGGTATTTGTTTCAAAAATGCAGCAGGGGACCAGCTGACCAGCATCTGATTGTAACTCTAGCTGATGAACACTGTTCCCACTTCTGTGGAGGAGGACAGCGTGGGCGGGTTACGATAGTCAAAGCAGATGTCAAAGGCTTGTTGCAGCGTTTCAGCTGTATGAGAAGGGTCAAATATGAGCACACAGAAATGTATAGATCAGTATCATCAGGAGTTCACGGTCTGTTCGTTGGGTCACTGAATCAACAGCTATTCACTCAAACAGCACAAACTTCTTTTTATTTTAATCCTATTGTCTGATGTCCTTTAGGAAAAGCAGCCCCCCAAACTCTCTGAAGTCTACTTCATTCTGGAAGTTCAGATGTTCAGATCCACAGGGCCACCTCCCAGAGAACATGCATGAGGGTTGCACATCTTCCCCCAGAGACATTCCCGTCTGAGATGGGTGTGAAGTGTTCCACCTCCATGCGAAACTTACCACATTGATGGCAGCAAGGGGCGAAAAGCATTTGAAAATCATGCTCGCAGTACTTCCTCCCTTCAAACTGCAAATGGAAAAAGAATCTGAGCGTTAGAGGGCTGAGGAGCATGTCCTTCACGTAAATGCTGTAGTAACACATCAGTTTGTTTCCCGGTACAATTCGGTAGTAAAACATGAGGGGGTGTACAAAACCCCAGACTGTGTGCGAGGCATTAAATCTCCCCACCCAAATTCAGCTCCTAGTTAGCACGTCACGTTAACAGCACACCAGTCCCTCTGACACTGCTGAGAGCGCAATGCATCTTCCGTCACCCATTTACATCACAAGAGACATCTGAATTTTGACAGACTGCTTAAACTCTGATGCAAGGGAGTGAATTTAGGGCAGGAAATTAGCTAAGGAAAAGCATTCCAGGGGGGAAGCGTTTTTTCCTGAGCCCATTTGATCTCATCCTCACTCTACATTTCCTGCAAGGATGACCCAGCATACCAGCAGAAGTAAGTACAGAGGGAGGAAAAACACCTACGGACAGAAATCTTTGTAATTTATGGAGCAGTAGAGCCAAAACATGAAGGGAAATAAGGCTTTTCCTGCACAATGCTTATTTCATAGAGTCACAGAATCATTTAGGTTGGAAAAGAACCTTAAGATTGTCAAGTCTAAATTTTAAGGAACAAAGATCACTCCATCGACCAGATGAAATAGGGAACCGAACTTAAGGGGATTTCGATCTGAATTTTCTCACAGCTTAGAGAAGTTCAGCTGCAGTTCAAGCGCGCATAGAGGAAAAAAAGAAAAAAGATATGCAAGAAAGAGTTCGACAGCGCTGCATTAGCAACTTAGCCAAAGAATGTGCAAAAACACGCAGGCAAGTATGTCCTGAAATGAAGGGAAATGTTTAGATACCTGCAGGCATATCATTACTAGACACAAATGCCAACTAGCATGTCAAAACCAGACAGACAATATTCCGTTTGCTGTGAAACGTTGGGATTTGTACGTCTCGGTTTAAAACAGCGGAAAAAGGAAATCTCACTCTTTTTTTATTTTTTTTACCTTGGGCTAAGACAAAACAAAGCGAACAGTGTAAAATGCTACCACAAATTAAGTTTTGGTGCATGGACAAAAAAAAATACAGCAATGTGCTTCAAGATCACCTGTTTTATACTATAAAATTCCAAGGATCAAATACAAGTATAGTAATTACTTGTGCGATATACAGAGCCACTGGCAGGACGGGGGTCTAATGAAACACTCTAGAAGTCACTGGATACTCGAGATCAGAAATTTAATTCCTGTGCCCAACCTGAATTGCACCTACTAGGAACAGAAAGACACGTGCTCAGTACAGACTCTTTCAGAAATCTCTACTGGCAATTTATCAAGGGCTTTTCCAGTGTAATACTCTAAAGCAGGTGACTTTTTTATTTGGAGCTCTTTCTAATAAAAAATTGAGAGACAAGAGGGCTACTTCTTTCGCCAAGAATAATGGAAATTACTGGTTCATTGTGAATTGCGCTTGATTACTGCTGGTAAAATTGGGTTTTAAACTGAAAAAAAAATAATCTAAAAGCTTCCTGTTTTGTGTAAACAGGTGGCCAAATGCTTTGGTTTGCCTGGATGTCAGAGCCACCATGTGTTGATCTGTGTGGATCAAACAGATTTTCTTCCCCTCTGGTTTACCTCAGGCAGGTTGGTTATCATTCAATCTTGTTTATAATTTCAACCTTCTCAGCTCATTTGTGCTGCCTTTTGTGGATGACCTAGTCAGGGAAAGCCTTGAGCTTCTGCAACAAGTCCCACAGCACATATTCTAAAAGCAAGGTCATTTGATTGTTGTTTGCTGAAGGTCTACAAGTTAAACGGCTCTGCACAGAATGTTTCACCATGACATAACCTCCAGCTGATCTCCACGTTTTCAGCTAACTTAGTGGAAAGACATGCACAAAAACTGAGTCGTTAAAGACCCTTCCTCTAAGGTAGTTTCTGGTAAAGCCTATTTTAAGAAAACACTCAAGGTGTAACTGGAATAGAAACTAATCTGAGAACTGCATTGCAGCTGCACCTTCCTTCCTATAGGTTATTATAAACGTCTTCGAAAAATCCCAAAGCTGTCACGAGCTCCCTCTCATTTAGGAAACAAAAGCCACGTGCCATTCCGTTTTACTTTATTATAATAATATAGTAATAGTGATACAGATCCCCCAATTACAGCTCTTTTGAGTAGCCCATAATGATTTTGCTGTATTTTTTCTACTGTGGGATGAACCCCTCCAAGCTTCTCCACCTCCCCACCGCAGCACAGCACAGAACAGGCTGGGCTTCTGAAAGCACCCAGCAAGAGGCTCTTAATGAACTCCTGGACTAGGGGTAGGATCCAGCTCTTCTAACCTCCCTTGTTTGAAGGTGAGGTGCTCACACTCCCCAGAAGAAAACATGCTCAACTGATGATATGGAGCAAACTGGAACACAAATACACCCTAGCAGGTCCTAAACCCTCAGTTCCTGTGCAACATTAGGCACACAGCTCTTGCTTACACGCTATATGCACCAAGGTCAACTCTGGCTGGTTACGAATCCATATCACTCTCTACAACTACCTGAAGGGAAGTTGTAGACAGGAGGGGGATGGGCTCTTCTCTCAGGCAATTTGTGACAGGACGAGAGGGCACGGCCTGAAGCTGCACCAGAGGAGGTTTAGGTTGGATATTCGGAAGCACTTCCTCACAAAAAGGAGGATAAAACACTGGAATGGACTACGCAGGGAGGTGGGGGAGTCACAGTCCCTGGAAGTGTTTAAGAAAAGACTGAATGCCACACTTAGTGGCAGGGTTTAGCTGAGTGGTGGTGGTAGGTCATAGGCTGGACTCGATGATCCAAGAGGTCTTTTCCAGCCTTAATTATTCTATGATTATAATTTCTAACATACGCTCAAGAGGACATCAACAAAATTCCTGCTACGCTGCGCACGCTCCAAGTTGGTGATGGCCACTGCTTCAGGGTGGCACTGCGTGTGTCTGCAAGCAGCTTGTCTCTGGTGCCAGACCACGGTGAGCTGTACCGATCCGTGTCCCTGCAGGTAGCCCCGAGACATGTCCTGCGGCACAGGAGATCTGCATCGGCCTGACCAGTCAGCCCCCACCCATGGAACACAGAGCGAAAGCTTATCACGGCAGCGTTTGACGGCAAATGTGATAAGCAGCTTAATGACTAACTGTGGGAACCCTGCAAGGCTCGCAATAGGCAGGGGAAGAGTATTTGACTTCCCGATTGCTAAGAGCTAGAAATCATTTCCAAGAAGCACTAGCTTAGCTAAAGCAGGTACAGAATAAACACCAACTCATGCTGGGCAACCAGCAATGTCTGCATTCACCCACGGGGAACCTGCTCGGAAAAACACGTTACCTGTGCACGCCTCCAAACACATCCATATTCTCAAAGAGCGCATTAAACCAGTCAGAGGAAGACGGCCTTTCTGCCTGTCTTCTCCAGTCACTTTTCCCTGACAGCAGTACAGGTCATCTGAAGTCCTCAGAGCACTGTCAGCCATCCCCCGAGCACTGACCAACCCAAGCCCATCCTCCACCTGCTTAGGGCTGTCCCTCCCTCTCCCCAAGTGCTGTCACCCAGTATCTTCTCATCTCTAGCACTGAGGTGGCGAATGAAAGAAGAGCAAGCTGTGCCCTTGTCCATTCTTCTCCCCGAGCAGCACCACTCAGAAACACGCTGCAGCTTCCACTGCAATTATTTCGCTGGACACTCCAGGGCTAAGTGAGAGTCATTCTGGCACCATGGAACACAGATGCAGACACCCTAAAGCACACAGGAACAGAGGAGAAGGTCCTGCTGAAGACTGCCAAGATGAAACAGCCCCTAAGGCACAAGGACTGGCACAGCACAAATATCCACTGACCTCTCCACTTTCTAGAAGATGCCCTGGACAGGCGAGCACAGATGGGGGAGGATGGCTGGGTAAGATTTATGAGCCCTCATCTGAAGGCCGTCAGAGGGCTTAAGCTGACCGAAAGGTACCTCTCTTCAACAGCAGCAAACAGACCTGCTGGCGCAGAGAGAAACTGCCAGATGTTGTGGTGGACACTAGAAGGGCTTAGAGGAAGGATGATGTGAAGTTCAAGCCACACATAAGTCTTTCAATATTCATTTAATCCTCACGACAATTATTTTACCTCTGTCACAGCTGTGGCTAGAAGTGTCTATTCTTAACTGAAACTTTCCACTTTCTATGTCACAAGGTCTCTATCCAGCCTGGGAAAACGCCTAACAAAGTTAACCAGGACATGTTTAGTAAATGGGGCTATTTTCATTCCCAGGACAATCTGTTGACACTCACTTGCTGTCTTTAACAAGGAGCATCACTCTGCAGTAAGAGAGTGCTCTGAGACCAACCATAACGAATATGAATGCTAACGAGGTAGCAGCAGAAAGCAAAATGCCTACATCAAATACATCTAAACACCACCAGGCTACCTGCCGCTGCCAAGGAGATCCAGGTGTGGCCATCTGTGAGTAATAGAGAGGTTGTAATGTTCCTGGACTAGGTGTAGAAGTAAGAGTTTCTTTCCACTGCAGCCTTTGTCCATCCCCTAGGAGATACGGGCTGCCTAGAGCAGGATTTCTCAGACTTTTATCTTTAACAAAGGACCATTCAACTCTCTGAAAGAGGCCCCTGGAATGTCTCACTGGTTTTCTGAGTCAGAAAAAGGATGAATAAAATACTCATTATTTTGAGAAAATACATTTTATTGTTTTAAGACAATTTTATTAACACAATTACAAATATTTCGGTTTTAAAACATTCATATGACTTTACATTTGCCTCAGGTCTCAACACATCAGGAGGGACTCCTTACCATCTGAGCAGTGGCTCAGTATATGTTAACAAGGTGTAAGCATTTAGGGGCTGTTTTGTTTTCATTTTATTTAATTGCTACTGCCTTGCAGCTCACCTTTTGATATTTTAAGGAACACTCACAGCTCATTTACCACAATTTGTGCAACACTATCCCTGCAGCACTGAAAAGTCTTTTTATCCTCAAATGAGGTGAGAGAAAGCAAACTGCAGGAACCCCCTTCGCTAGTCTCTCTTCCAGTCCGCGCTCCTCCTTCAGCCTCACCTCATCAACTCCTAAGGTGCCTCTATACTGTGGAAGACAAACTGTTGTGTTCTTGCCACAGGGATGGCACGCTGTGCGGGAGAGCACAGTGCTGTGCTTCTAACACACTGCTCACCTGCCTTTCCTGACCACCGTGTGACATAAAACCTGTAACCACTACTGCAAGGTGGACTACAAGCTAATTCCCTGACTCATATCATCTACGCTTTCTTTTACCAACCACTTCGTATTTAATGAGCTAGTCTAAAGTTGACTACTGTGCTCAATTTTAGGCACAACAGTATAAGAAAGAAATTGAGGTGTTGGAGCGGGTACAGAGAAGGGCAACAAAGCTGATTAAGGGGTTGGAGAACATGTCTTATGGGGAGAGGCTGAGGGAGTTGGGTCTGTTAGCCCCATCCCTGGAAGTTTTTAAGGCCAGGCTGGATGGGGCTCTGAGCAACCTGCTTAGTGGGAGGT
Source organism: Todus mexicanus (assembly GCA_013389965.1). NCBI lineage: Eukaryota > Metazoa > Chordata > Aves > Coraciiformes > Todidae > Todus > Todus mexicanus. The sequence goes on from WEIS01046902.1 coordinate 10,901, forward strand.
GTCCCTGCCCATGGCAGGGAGGTTGGAACTAGATGATCTTTGAGGTCCCTTCCAACCCTGACAATTCCATAATTCTATGATTCAGCCTGAAGAAGAGAAGTCTGAGAGGTGACCTTATTACTCTCTACAACTACCTGGAAGGAGGTTGTAGAGGGGCGGGTGTTGGCCTCTTCTCCCTAGTAACTAATGACAGGACAAGAGGAAATGGCCACAAGCAGTGACAGGGGAATTGCAGATTGGATATCAGGAAAAATGTCTTTATTGAAAGAGCAGTTAAACATTGGAACAGGCTGCCCAGGGAGGGGGTGGAGTCGCCATCCCTGGAGGTGTTCAAAAAACAAGTNAAAATATCCAGGATATTGTTTGGAATAGATTATGTGTAGTTTCATGTGTTCAAAAAACAAGTAGCTGTTGCACTTCAGGGCATGGTCTAGTGATTGTGGAGGTGCTGGGTAGAAAAGCTGGACTTAGGGTCCTTTCCAACCTTAAAGATTCTATAAAACTTTATTGAAAGCTTGAGACAAATTCTGCTTGACATAGTCTTCCCCACAAAAGGGGAAGGCAAAAGAAAACGGCACCAACTACTGTGTCCAGCTGTGCGGTCCCCAACATAAGAAAGACAT
>WEIS01046903.1:310-11111 GCA_013389965.1 Todus mexicanus
CAACATGAAAGCCTTGGAAAAAAATTGATATAAACATCAGAGTGGAAAGAAACATCTGTGTCATTTGGTTTAGGTTCAGAGGGTTTGTAGAGAACAACAGGAGGTGAATTCTTGCCAATGTGCTTCAGGTGTGACCATCTTCTTTGCTCAAGGGCTGGTAGTTAGCACCGAGGGTGAGAGAAGAAAGGGAGCTGAAAAGATAAGCAGAGCCCAGCTGGAAGAAGCCGTGTTTCAGGCCTTTTCTTTGGATTTTGGCTAAGGAAAGGCTGTTGTATTTGTGTCCTGTCGTTGAAAGGCAAACTATAGGCAAAACTACTATGAATTGTTGCCACAATATTTAAAAACAGTTGGAAGTTTTTATGTTTTGAGGGATTCCTTCTACTAATTTCTAATAAAGCCTAGATGAACTGTGTTTATTATGATTGTTAAACTCTTTTACCTGTCTAGCTAGTGGTAAAAATTGCTTTTGCTATTTACCAAAAATTTCTTACGTTGTCATGCAGAGTGGTGCTTCTCTTCTAGCATTAAATATGACTCTAATATACTTAGTTAAAAAAATTGAGTTAGTATTTGTAGTTTTTATTATAGATAACTAAATGATATGTCCTATATATGTTTGAGATGCCTTCTTTATTTTTTGGATTAACTAAATATTTTATTAATAGTCACAGATTACAAGTGGGTTCTCTTACTATTTAGTTTGAATTCTCTGATTTTTATGGGATACATGCCCTTAGAGCTATATGGCTGCTTTGATTTTTGAACTACTGCTAGTTGCAATGGTGCAAAACATACAAATGAGCAAAGTCTGTGTTATAGTGTAATAAATGAACAAAACCATAAATACAGCAAATGTCTAAAATTTTGGATACAACTATATATTTAAAATACAGTATCAGAGAATGAGAAAACTCATGGACCTATATTTAGCAGTAGTAGTTAAATTACGTAATCCTATATAGAAAAACAATACCTCTTCCGATGTTAAAATTTAGTGAATATAAAATATATAAAAAATGCATTGGTTCTCTTGAAGCTTCAAAATTAGCTTCCTGAAGATGGTGGTACTATGAAAACAAGAGATGATGCAAAAAAAGATTAAAAAATAGTATTGCAAATCTTATTATCACTATGACTGAATGTATGTTTGAGCTCCCCAAAATTACACTCTATAATTATGAACATATAAGAGTTCAGTGACGTAGTAAAGTAAGGTTACAGCATTTTTAGTTCATGGAAGTGTTTGTTTCTCTATTTATCCTACAGTAGTCAAAATTGTCCTTTTGATGTGCTACTGTTATTTTAGTGTGACATGAAATTGATTAGTTCACTTTAACTTTGAAATAAACATTACTTTTTAATCTGTGTTGTTATTATGACCCTTCCAAAACAGATAGGTAGCACTTGTTCTGCTAGATGGTGGTAATCTCGGTGTTCTTTTTTCTTTCTTCCAGGAGTGTTAGAAAAAACATGCTTTTATTCAAATGGAAGTGAGGTCCTTGCAGTTAATGGTGACATTGAAACATCTGATATTCTTCTGCCAAACGTGATTGAAAACAGTTCCAAGACTGATCCCACAGTGGATCTCGGCACACGGCCCTCTTCTTGGACCACCACGTCTTTATCCCACACAGACCAAACGAAGAAGAACTCAAATATATTTAGAGAGGGTTACCAGGAAAATTCATTTCCGCTTACAACTCAAACCACACTGCACAGTCCACAGCCTACATATGATGCTGCTTTGGCAGAGGGCTCTGAAGACAGCACCCAGATGTTTGCTGCTGCAGAAGAGGCAACTTTGTGGTCTACAGATGCATCCTTTAACAACACAGAGGGGATGACCACTCTGCCAGTATTAAGTCCTACCCGTCCATCTGTGTCACAAAAAATGGATCAGAAAAAAAGTAAGTTTACATTTTATTTGGCTCCATAATTCTGAGTAAAAAAACACAGAACGTACTGTTGGCATGCTTCCCAATGCACTCCCATAAGTTCTGAATGACCACATGGGAATGGGGCTAGCAGATCAAATTAAGTCCCTCTCAGTGTCTGGATCCGACTGTGGCCATTGGCACATGCCTAAAGAGGAAAAAACTAGGGCTAGCATGCAGGGACACTTCAACATTATATGGTAGCAGATTCCAGTGATCTGCAGTGAGTCCCAAAGATCGTTCTTCTGTGAATTTATGTAATCATTTTTGAACCAATGTAAAAATGGATGTTGAAGCTTTAGACATATCTTATAAGGAAATTAATCTCCAAATGAAGTGTGAGGCTGATGTTCCATCATCATCCATGCACACCAGCAGATCATCCATCAGTACAAGTTTCATCTGGTTCAAATGTGGGGAGGTGAATGCATTTCTGTTGACTTAGTAAGTATGCATAACTTGGACTTTGTGCTGGCTTTATGCAGAATGTTAAAAGACAAATGATATGTCAAACAACATAGAGACTGCCAGTGCAAAACCAATCAGACAAAATTCTCTGAACACATTTGAGCAGGCATTCATGCAGCTATAATGTTTTTGGTCTGTTGTTAGTATCTCTAGCACTGGATTTGCTTTACTGTCAAACACAGCTTCAATAAAAAGCATTACAACACATTAATAAGAGAAACGATCAACATTGTGACCATATGGTATTCAGTCAAGACTTTAAAATAACACTAGTAAGACATTGCTGAGTTACTAACTGGAGAGAAATGAAATCTGGCACATATGACATCAATTATTTGAAAAGTCCTTGAAGCAGAAGGAGGTTCTTTAGCGGAAATCCTAGTAAAGAATGTACTAGTGACTGGGTTAATTGAAATGCGTGATACAATAAGGAAGAGATGGAGAAGTTTATTTTCATTTAACAAGGGGAAGCGATGCCTCACAAGTCTATTAGTTCTTTGAAGCAGACAGTGAAAATGCTGGTTAATACAACATACTTGGCTTTACAAAATGCTGTTAACAAGACTCTTCACTGAGAAGTCTTAAAGAGACTCTTCTTACAGACTAATTGCTCATTAAAAGACAGAAGGCAAAATAAGAATGAATTCTTAGGTTCCACAATGAAGAAAGTTGCTTATTTAGTCTTAGGGGATTGGGAAAACAGTGAAGAGTCAAGGAACAACATTTCTGCTAATACAGAACTATCTGTCTAAAACGAATAGCTGGGAGTCACATAAAGGTCCCTTAGTGGAAAGACTGAGTGATAAGATGTTTAGATGACTTTGTGCCAATAGATGCAAAAGAATGCTAGAGAGTGGGGAACAACCCTAACTCTGTGTAATACATTGCAGAACTCTCAGCTAGCATTGCCCCTCCAAAAGAAGACCAGGTGGTTTGCTGCAGGCAGCGTTCTGGCTCCATGACTGTCAAGAAGGCAAACAGGGAGTTAGGTGTTGTCATGAAGTCTGCAAAGAACAAAACAGAAAATCTCATTGCATCAGTGTGTAAGTTGAGAAGGATAATAGTAGAATTGGAAAAAGCAAATAGCAGGCAACCAGACCAGCAGAGACATGGAATGGCTTGGACGTGAGGAGGCACTAAGTAGAAGCAAGACATAGTTGAGGAGACATACATGGAATTAATTTCAACAGGGTGATGAGAAAACCAGAAAGAATTAAAATGTTTGGAGAACTTCATGAGGGGTTGGTCTTTTGGGGACTTTAAACTACAGCAGTCCAGTTGCAAACTCTGACTTCTGAAGACCGAAGATTTTAGGTTGCCAGAAGTTGTTGTTATACCCTTAGGTGTCTTTTTCTTATATTTGCCCTGGATTCTTAATTTTTTTCCTGAACGTATAATACCGGCCCCTACCAAAGACGAGCTTCTGAGTTAAATGTATCCTTGAAAGCTGGAAAGTAAGTGAAGGAATATCTTTTCCTGTTGAGGGATTTGAGTTTGTGTGAGTTCATGGTTAAGTCTTCTTCTGAAGGCATGGGCCATGGTGCTATGTCACTGGGATGGTGTGTTGGAGAGTTTTCTGATAACAAGAACGTCAGGAAGAGAGTTTTAGGTGAACCAATAGCTTCAGTAGTGTATATTCATGGCATTTAGAAGTATATGCAGTAATATTCTGCTCCTCTGTCAATCAGTGTCTAACAGAAAAAGAACCCTATTCAAAATAGTAATTATCTTAAAGAATAAAGGATGTTTTCTCAAGATAAATACCAGTACAATTTTATTGGTACTTGAAGCAAAAGTAGGCTGCAGTTAGGCAGTAAGGCTGGAGACTGATCAGGAAAGATCTCAAGTGTATGAGATTGAGCGGGATGTTTTCATTTCAAATGAAGCAGGCTCCCTGTTTTGTAATTCTGCTGATTTGGGGAGACAGGAAGGAGGAGAGTGAGCAAGGGTTGACATTCTTCCTAGAAAAACATCCTGTAATCTAAAGGAATATGCACTGGGAAAAGAGGTATTGGTATCTGATTTTGTTTCTTCCACTCACTGATGTTTATGTATGCGTATATTTAATATCCCTCCTTTTTTTTTTTTTTCCTCTGCCAATTCTCTCCTGCTTCTCCCCTAGCAGACAGTCTAGTAACCCCTCTGCCATTTCACACGCAAAACCAGTTTCACTGGGGAGCTGCGGCAATGTTCAGATGCTGACATGAAAAGCAACGTGACCAAGCTTTCTGTGCATCACCCAGCAGGCTGCTGCAGCTCTGTGGGGAGCAGAGAGCCGAAGTCCCGCTCCTCAGCACAGCTTCAGAAGCGGCACTGGCTTCTCTGTGGTGCCCGGAGCGGTTGTCAGGTGCGGGGGTTGCCACTGGGCGACCCCGGCTCCAGCCCGGCTTGTCCGGCCGCTCCGCCGCCGCCAGAGGGCGCTGCCACCCCCGGGCAGGAGGGGGCACCCTACGAGGAGAGGGGAGCGCAGGGAGGGCGCTGAGCTCTGCACCTTTCGCTAGGAGAACTCAGGTGCATAGAAGTACCGTACACGATTTGTTGGGGTTTGTGTTTTTTTCCAGCTGTGAGTTATTCTGAATGTACTTGAAGAAGGACATTGAGGTGCTGGAGCAGGTCCAGAGGAGAGCGACCAGACTCGTGAAGGGACTGGAGGGAAAATCTTACGAGGAGAGGCTGAGGGAGCTGGGTCTGTTTAGCCTGGNCGCTAGGAAAAGGCGCGCATCCCAGGTGAACATAGGCTTGGTTTGTGCTCAGCTCCTCCCTGCACAAGGGTGAATAAGACAAACCCCCATGCCCTAAACTGTTGCTTGGAAGAACCGAGTGGAAAAGTGGCTTTGCAATAGTGGGTCACGGTATCAGAGGACTTGTTAAGCGTTTCAAAAAGCATTGCATTTATATTTGCTTGTTCGCATCTATCACTCTCTTCCTAAATAACAAGCTTCCTTATTATGCAGTGGGACCCTTGGGGCTTTTCCCATTTGATGCACGTGTTTGAAATGGACCGATTTAGTTTATTCGCAGTCCTGTGCTCAGTATTATCCTGATCCTCTCTTTTTGTATCTAACTATGTTTAATTTATACATGAAAGAAATCTCTTTGTCTCTACCCAGCATTTCTTGCTTTATAGTTGGTGTTTTGCCACTATGGTGTCTACAGAGAACTAATCTGGCCCAGATTTCTGTTTAGTATAAAAGAGCAATATGAGAACCACTGTGGGGATAGCTGGACAGGATATGTCACATGTGGCACAGAAATAAGAAATTCCCTGCCTTTCTCTCCCTGTCTTGTGGTGCTCATACTAAAGACGTTTTGCTCTACGGAAGCTAAGGTATCCAGTGACTGCATCCCAAGTCAGACCATAGTCTTGCATCTCCCTGATCCCCAGTATCTCAAGCAGCGATCAATAAATCTCTTTGGTTTCTAGCTCAATTTATCATTAACTACTCATGCAAGTTGAAATAGACCTGATTATTTAAGGAGCAATAGTAGCAATAGACCCATGGTAGATCTTTGTGGGTATTCCTGTTCTAAAAAAAAAATAAAATAATAAAAAAAAAATAAAATTCAATACATTGTTAAAAGATGGTTTTCTCCTGAAGGGAAAATGGTTTTGGTTTTTCAGATTGACATAGAAGCATATATTAAATTCCAGGCCAGGACTTTAGTCACTCAGTTGTGGGTTTTTTTTCATGCAAGTGCAAGCATGAGTAGGCTAATATTGTATCTATTAATTTTATTGATGCTTAAATTCATGCTGGAGATTGTTTTTGTCAAGGGCTAGGGCTGAGCCATTCTCTAGGCAAATGACAGATGCTCTCCATTAGCTCCTCTCCCTTTCCCAAAGAGAAGAGAAAGGGAATAAGGGAGAAAGACTTATGGATTGGAAAAGAAAACTGTAACAGCTTTAATGAAAAAAAAAAAACAAAAAACAACTATATACAAAACCAATATCAAATCTAACCCGCCCAATAGCAATTATGTCACCGTCACCACTGATGCTGTGGGGCAGGCACTGGCGAAGTCCCAGACTGGACTCAGTGGCAGATGGGAAATGGATTCAGGAGCTGGATTCTGGAACAGGATTCAGGAATGCACAGATTGGGATCAAAGGCAGAACAAGCAGTTCTCCTTGGACACTGGCTGTTGAAGAAGAAATTACCATGTATCTTTGGCCTTTCAGCAGTGTGGTTTACTTTGGAGTGGGAGATTCCCTGCATGGAAATAGCTACAAAGTCATCTTTGTTTTGGTCTTTGAATGATGCATGTGTGCTTCTGGAGTTACGGTTGTGTGTGCCTTTAAAACTTTAAAGAACAGAAGTCTTTTCAGCATTACATCTTTTATGCATCTGTTCTAGTTTTTTACACTTTGTTGCTTGTAGTTTAAATAGATGTTGGTTGTCAAACTTGAACCATGACCTGATCAAGAGGCTAAGCAAGAAGTCATATGCTTAGCTTGGCATGAAGTTTTCAAGGATGGGAACAATGAAACAAAGCATGTCTCGAGGTAATCGGCTGAGAATTACAACCACTGACTTCCTTTTCAGACCCATCGGCTTGCCTGAAAGTATCTGAAAAATTATTTGTGTGGCTGTTTCAACAAAAATATGTTAATACGTAGTTTGTTCTCTATTGTGATAGATCATTTTGTTTCCAAAGGTACACCTTACATCTGGTAACAGCATGTGATTTTAAGTTTGATTAGAGTTGATCTGTTTCATGCTTCTGCATGGTGTGTTATGGATTACAATAGATAAAGTGCAACCAGGTGTAAATATAAGACCTCAACTCTTGTTCAAAAGCTGGAACGTCAAAGTACTGATACAACAGAAAGTGATTTACTGTCACTGTCGTTTTTTGCAGTCATGTGAAATTCAAGAACAACGTTGTAGGGATGGGAATTTGAGAAAGTGATAAAGAGCCCTGTACGTTTAAAGATTAACTTTTCTACTAATCCACATACAGAATCTGTCTTTATCACCTTTATTATGATCGATAATTTAAAACATTCTAATGATACTCTATAATGAAATAACATAGTAGAAGTTCAGACTAGAAATTAGGAAAAGTTTTGTCACTTGTTGGATAGTACAGTGGTAGAACCTGTTGCCCGTAGAGACTGTGGGACCCTTATCTCTTGGTGTTTCCAAGACCCAGCCAAAGTCACAGATGACAACATGGCAATCTCACTTGGGCAGCAAGTTGGCTAGAGACCTCCAGAGGACTCGTTTGAACAGTATTTCTATGATTATAAGGTATAAAATGTTATTTGCAGATAGGGAGTAGGGCATGAGCATCTTGCATAGTAGAAAAAAGTTTAACATTACAGCTTGTTTAACACTATTTGAGATAATTTTGTCTAATTTTCATGGGAAAACTTATTTCTCTCTAACTAACATGGGCAATTAAACAGCGAGCTGTAAGAGAGACTATTTGAGGGAGACTATCTGAATTTATTAATGGAATGATGCGAAAGAAATAAATGGGCTTCCCATACTGGGAAGAGCAGTTTAAGTACAAGGATTTAAAAATCTGTTTGCACTAGCAACTTGTAAGCATCATGTTCATAAGATTTAAATGCACCCTGTACTGGCAGACAGTTATAGAAAACTTCATCATAGTTATGTTAATCTCTTAAACACCTGTATATTAATCTAAACCTTTTAAGCATTAAAAAACAGGGTGGTTCACAGCTCGCATAGACTTTGCCAAATGTGCTCTTAAATTCAGAAGATCTAGGGTGCAGTATTTCTGGCTAACGCAAAGGGTCTGTTTGCAGACAACGACTGTCTAATGACTAAACATATACATACCTCTGGAAAATGTAGTTGTGGGAATTTCCATAGGGAAAACAATAATTTGTTAGACTGATGGAACAGATTGCCCAGGGAAGTTGTGGCTGCTCCATCACTGTATGTGCTCAAATGCAGGTTAGATGGAGCCTTGAGCAACCTGGTCTAGGGGTAGGTGTCCCTGCCATGGCAGGGGAGTTGGAACTAAGTGATCTTTAAGGTCTCTCCCAATACAAATCATTCTCTGATTCTATGAACATTTCTTAGTTAGCTGGTGCTTTAAAGATCAACACTTAGATCTTAAACGCTACCTGCAAAGTGCCAAGCAGGAAACTGAAGTTTGCAAAGCATGAATTTCATGGACTTGCAGTGTTCTGCTTAGCAAGTGTGGTGCTGTATTCTGCTCTTAGTTTCTGGACAGATTTCACAGGGAAGGGTTTGCTCTGTTAATTTTGTCTGAAAGCGAGGGGGACATAAGTTATCATGGTGAGATATAGTTGGAAAGAAGGATCCTAATTTGTCACTGAACAGATCAGAAGAGTAATTTGACTATTCTAGAAAGGTAATTAACCAGAGGCAACTGGGACAGCTCAGGCACAGCCTGTTTCTATATGGACCTATTCATAGCCTGCTGAGGATCTCAACTATTGTAACTCTTTTACAAAGCACTATGTTGTTTTGGTTTGAATGTAACAATATTGGTGTGTAATTAAATGTTGTCAATCAAGCTAGCATTTATTTTCACTTATGGAAAACACATTTGTTAAAAAAAAGAAGAGGAACAATCAACCAAAAGCATCTGGATGCCTGCCTGGGTCCTGTGGAAGCTGTCATATTTTTTCCCCCTCTTTTTTTTTTTTTTTTCTCTTTTCTTTTTGCAAAGTCTATCAGGAGTACTGAAGTCATGCACATGTTTCAACACAATAGCAGAATCCTGTCCAACCTAATATGCCATGGAAAGCAGTCTCTAGTGATAGATCTAGTCCTAAAATTAATTTCATTTTGTGCCTTTTATTTATCTAACAGTAGATTCTTAGAAATATGTCTCCAATTTCACTAAAGAATCCTGGAATTAGGAAATGACTCCTCAAAGTACCAGATCTGGAATACAGGCCAGCTCACACCTCATGGGGGGTAGATGTTTAGCCTTAGCTTTGGCTAATGAACTTACCTGCTCTTGGCTCTGCCTGCCCCAGGGATTAAAGAAGCAAGTGTGTGCCTCAGCCAAGAAGGGCAGCATCTGGAAGCACCTTGGTGAAAGAAATGGGACTCCGAAAAATGAGGTGGCTTGATGAAAAGTCCAGCCTCCTGCAATATTCTTTGTTCAAGAGAATAACTGAATTGGAATTTATGACCGCATTAAGCTCTGAGCAAGAAGTGTCTGGTGCAGACTGGATGTGGTGTTCCACTGTACAGCAGCTGGTACAGATTGCCTTAAAAAAAATTTACGATAACACTTCAGCTCTGATCTAAAATATGAGTTACATTTCCCTCATGGCTAATCCCCTCTCTATGACCTGGGAGATAATGAATTGTTTTCCTCTCTACTGCAGGTGGTCAGTAGCCTTATCACTCCTCCCTTTGGTACCTATGGAACACAAGGGGGACTTGAGAATCAATCGTTCCTTTCAAATTGTATAATTCATTAGCTGAATGAAGTCAAATGCAGAGCAATTGTTTTCAGCTATCTTGGAGTTTGACTTTTATTTCAGATCTGCAGATGGGGTTTGCTGTTCAAAAGGTTGTTTCACTCTTTCCCACATATGCTACTACAAGTCAGCTGGGCTTCATTTAGAGGTTAGCAGCGCTGAGGAGGTGTCCCCATTCCCTTTGCTCAAAGCCATGCAGCGTTCTGTGATTCTTGGTATGTGCTGGTGTTTGCTGTCTCCTCAACAAGCTGACTCAGCGCTAACACTGGCTCAGTTAGCTCTTGGCTGGTTTGGCACTAAAGTTGTTTTAAAGGAAGTGGCAAGCACACATGGTTGAGAGAAAGCAGTGTTGCGCCACTGCATCTGTTCAATTGTCTTGTGAAATGGTTTTCTGGCTGTGTCAGTTGACCTAAGAAAAGTCATGACCTTCTGTTAGAAACTTTCTCTGACAGTACCTTGGTTATATCTTTATTCTACCATGTCTGTAAGTGAAACATGAGTGTGAGACATGAGTTTGTCAAATGTCTACCCACAAGTAAATGTAACAAGCTTAATACTATTCCTCTTGTGGTTATGTCTTGTGGTGTATTGAAGCTCTATAAAGGCACTCCTGTTAAGCCTTTCTTTAGGGATCAAGACACTAAATTTAATGTGTAAAGTGCTTCTGATAAACCGGATTTTGCAAAATCTGCAGGATCATTTGTGCCCATAATCACCTAAAATAAAAGCTATTTAGTGCTTTTACTTAAGTGCTTCTGAATCCTTGTTTCCATCTTGCAGTGGACTGTAGAGGATCTCAGTTCTATGAGAACTTTTTGTTTTTCACAGATCAAAGGGAAGCTTCTTTTTACATGATTTGCCATCCCTTTATCGCTTTTACATTTTGGTACTGAAGGTGTATTGCTGTTTGTACACACTTCTTTTTTGCATTGGCTACACAGTGTTTGCCAGAAATTTATTA
>WEIS01046907.1:0-17245 GCA_013389965.1 Todus mexicanus
TTTTAAAGAACTTTTTGTATGGATGCAGATTTTTATTTTTTTTTGCTTGGAGATAATGGCCTTGGTTTCTTTGCAACTTCAACCAGACTGCTTGCCTTGAAAAGGCGGTAGATACCCCAAAAAATTCATGGCCTTTTTTTTTTTTTTAATCTCAGGTTGAAAGCAAAGCTCATTTATTATGGTTACACTTGAAGTTTCTCTCGTTACTGTCAGGAGATAAAGTATCTCCATTGTATTATGCTTTATCAAATATCTATTTTATGTGATTACAAATGCTGCTCACAGTTCAGCAAATGATTTTTATGATACTTATCATGGTATACCAGCACAAACCTGCTGCTGAAGTGTAACCAAAAGGTGGTGGAGGCTGCAGTCCTGCGGCAGACTCAGCTACGTGCTTGCACAGCGCTCAGAATAAATCCAGCGAGCTTGCTGCATGCTCGGGTGAAGTTCTCCTCCCTCAGCCATTAGAAATAAATTGCTAGAGTACCATATAACATCTCTAACACCGTGTTGAAAAACAAAGCTCTGTATTCCCTGTTAGCTCGTACTGCTTTGAACTTTAAAAAAAGATGTAAGCAAGTCCATTCCTGTGATAAATTGCCTCGCACCTCATTTTATGATGACTGAATTATTGGAGGAGAACAAAGTGGTGGGAGGATTCCAGCAGACCTTGTCCAAATGACTGCCCTTCAGTTTTGCTGTGGTATATAGCTGCTTGGTGTGGGTGGGAACTGGAGAGCCTCTGGACTGTAATGGAAAACTCAGGAAGCAATGCATTTGATTTATTTTTTTTTTCCATGTAGACCTTCCAATTAAGAATTCTGTGTTGAAATGCTGGTGTTCTTTCAGGATATGGAAAACGTGTGCTTTTTTTCATGAAACCAAGACCCCCTTTTACTTGGAGAGATTGTATAATGATAGGTGAAAACCTTCAGGAATTTGTCGCAAATCTGTTGCCCAGGTCTCTCAGAAAGGTCACTGCAGAGAAAACCCGATTGTAGTTCCCGCATTTATTTGGCTCCTGTGTTAGGATTAGTCCCATTAGCTCTGGTGAGGTAAGGAGGGAAGCATATGGAGAATTGGTGTCTCAGCAGGAATAAAGTGAATTTATGAACATTCATGGTCTCAGCAATGGGACTTGACTCTCGTTTTTACTGTGGCTTATTTATACTACCCCATCTGTAAAGAGAAAAACAAAGGGAGCCTTCGACTGTGTGTGCGGTGGTACAGCTGCCGTGAGTCCTCAGCGCTCCCTGGTGCTGTACTCTGGACATGGGAGTTGAGTTTGGGTTGTGAAGCTTTGAGGTGAGTTACAAACTTTCATGACAAAAAAAAAAAAAAAAATCAACCAACCCAAGAACCTTTCCTAAACAATTTCTGTCGTTCTTTCCGCCATTCACTTAACGCTGCAAGACAGAACTGTGCTCTCACCATCAGCATTAGCATACTCCTACGTGCTCTTTTATCTCATACATAATCAATCTTATTTAACCACCAATAGCAGAAATGAAAAAGCAAAAGCTTTAACTTAACCGAACAACAGCGACACACCAGCATCAGCTGTAATCAGATCATTGCAGTGATTTGGGCAAATAATATCCTCCAACTTGCCCAGAGCGAGCTCCTTTAACTTGGAATCACGTTCCTCGTGCTACACGAGAAGTAATTGAATGTCCAAATGTTTTGTCAGTGGTAGCTGTACAACTATAAAGAGACCGATTGTAAAGCGTTGTGAAAGCTTCTGCTTCTGATGAATGCTTCCACCAAGCCTATAAGCAAAACGAACCCGATGCAAAGAACAGGAGACTAAATATACATCTCTCCTGTACGTGCTGCAGGCGCTGTCTTTGCAGCTGTTGTTTCATAGAGACGAAAGGAGACTCGCGCAGAGTTGTACGTGTTGGCAGCGTATCATAACGTGGAAGTGATGCTTCTGGGAGAACAGGACTGTTTGGAGACACTAGCCAACATTATGACATTTCCTTTTATTGAGAGCATCTGCTCTCGAGGTGGTACCCAGCCTACGTTTGTTGGTTTCTGTGGGATTTGTAGTTGCTCAGCAGATTCTTAGGATCAAGGCCAAATTGTTCAAAGTTTAGATCAAATAAGTTAGACTCCAAAGCTAAAATGTTGACATTAATTTCTCAAGCAACACATTTGATATTATTATGCTCGCTGAAGTATGTAATGGCAGTGGGAGAAAAAGGGCTGAGCATATTTTCGGTGTTATTGCAGTTAAACTAAAGAGACAGCGTCCAAATTCTCTTTCTTTTTTGGATTATTTCTAAGAAGAAAAGACTTAAATGCACAAAAATGTAAAACTTATTTTTACAGCTACCAGCTTTTCATTTTAGTATTTTCTTTTAGGTGCCTAAGAAAATTGTGGTGTTATTTATTCACAGCATTTATCTTCAGGCATTCATGGTTTTTTATGAGATATCCCAATGGGGAGCTAATGCTCTTATGAGGAGCAATTTAAAACCCTGAGAATAACTACAAAGTCGAACCCGTCAGTACAGATGTGATGCTGCACTTGAGTGAAAAGAAGAAATAGCTCCAAAGATCTTCACTGTGCCTCTAGCTGGAAGCACACGCTTGCTTAGCTGGCTTGTTTGCTGGGTAATGGAACCTGCCAGTCACAGCATCTGAACCAGGATGGGCACCTTGCCCATCCCAAATGCAGATACTCTGGTCTCTGGGGTTTAGAAAAAGTTCTGTGTTCAGAAGAGCTTCCGAGGGATTGAAGTTCTTACCTGCACATACTGCTTTGCAGCTCTTCTTTCTCTAGGGAAATACATTCCTGCAGAGCTACAGTACAAGCATAGATGCTCCAAGATCTGTCAAGGATAAAAAGATGCAGGGATGTCTGTGGTTGCAGGTGCAGAAGCTCTTTGTAGTCCAACAAGTAGCTAGGAAAAGGGGAAAACAGAAGGATGATGATAGCACCCCGCTATTCATCCATTATGTGTACCTTGTGAGATTGTCTCCAAGGGGGATATAAGAACTGCAGGAAGGCCAAAGGACGGGTTTGTTATTGCCCTCCTCGAGCTACTATCTGTTGCTTTCTCTTTACAGAACGAAAGGGAAGAATTCACAGGGGTATTTTTTTTTCACCTCTAAGAGTTGTGCTACACCTACCATAAGCGCAATAATTGAAGTATTGAATACGCTCTTCATATGCTGCAGTATTAGACCACTGTGCAAATACAGCAGGCAGATCTCTCTTCTGATGGAGGTGCAGGATGATAGCACCAGCAGGGTTTGCCATAGAATGAAAATTTAGATAAGAGCGAATGGACAGTTACTGAAACTTGTAATTCATGACAATTTCTCAAGGTGCAGTAGCGTATTGTGGAGAGAGCCAGAGAGCACGTAACATTTTACGTACAGGAAAATTTAGCCTGTGTCTGAAGTATTGCTGATACCGTCACATCTGCTGCGTTTCCAGTTGGTTTTTGGCACCGCAGACCATCAAAGTCCCTGCAACACCCAATGTCCTGGTTTGAGATAGATTTCTAGTTACTCTAGCACAGAAGTCGTTTGGTGGCATTGCTTATCTCGCTTGGACAAGTGTCAGGAGTCATAACAGCAAACAATTCTCTGTGGCATAAGCATCTCTACACTGGGCTTGTTTGCAGCAATAGCTTCTAATCACAGCAAAGTCCTTCAGGAGTGATTTTCTGGTTATGCTCACCTTGGCCCTTCGTAGTTTTTCAAGGCAAATAAAGAGCAAGGACTGATTATATTTTACATTTATTCTTTATGCTTTAGTTTATCTAAACGTGATTAGGGGAAGTGTCTTAACTCATCGTGTTCTGGTAAGAACAGCTCTCATGGGTGCTTTTGGCAGGCGAAGCTGCACCGACTATCAGGACAAACTGCAGGTGGTGGTGGAGAATGTTCTGCAACTGGCATCAGGAGATTTAATGGGGAGATCCTTCTGTGTGCACCACATGGTTGTAGCTTTGATGGCGAGAATAGTGCCAGGCTGAAGGGAGAAGGTTCTGTGTTTATTGCACACCCATCTCCTCATTTCGAAGAGTTTAATGGGGACTGAAGAAGGAGCACCAGACTAAAGGGGGTCTTCAGCATATCAACTCAATTATGAGTTAGATGTTCTCTCCAGCCTGCACCTTCCTCCTGCATAGCAACGGTCCTTCCCATAGCTCGGGATCTGCTTTTTCCCTTGTGTGCTCTTCACGCTGAAAACGAACAGTATTTTCATGCAACACTGCAGCCTTGTAGCGGACTGAACAACAACATTGGCAGATAACTCTGCTGAATGTATTCAACCACCGAATAAAGCCTCGCGTGTTGTCAAAGGGATAGAAAATGGGTAGGGAGATGTTTGGCTAGAAAGTGCGCTGATGCTGGGCAACCGCATGCTGTTTCTTTGTCCGTACCAAGCAAAATGCTTTTTGTTCAGTGGGAGCTTTGCCCGTGTAAGGACTCGCAGCATCTAGACATCCTGGGGACGATGGGAATTTGTAAAAGCTGCAGATGCCTTTGGTCCCAGCACCCAGAGGCACGATAGTTGCTCCTGCATGTTTTAATTTTGTTTATTAATAATGAAATAAGCTTATATGGTAGCTCCAGGACACTGGCATGCTTCAAATATCCCCATAGTGTGAAATGCCGAAGGTCCCCAAGCTGGGATTAAAAGTGGTGGTGGGAGGAGAGCACAGCTGTATTTGGTACAGGCTCTGCTGGCGGAGTCCAGCCTCACATGCTTGGAAATTCTGCTTTCAGGTTTCTCAGGGTGATCTGTGGCTTTGAGACAGCTCGATATTTGCAAAACAGGCTATGCTGCAAGAAGCCAGTGTGCTGGTGCTCGTGGCAGAGCCAGAGCACATCGTCTCTCCATGTTCTTCGGCGTGGGCAGGATTGGGGAGGGCTCATGAGATCCTGAGACCCGCTTGGCCTTGGTACGTTTGGCAGAAGAGGAGATTGTCAGCGTGATTTTACACTGCTCTTGTATCAATCTGTGCCGAATAGATGGATATGAGAATAGAGACTAGGCTGTGGCAGGAGGAGGTGCATGAAAAGGACTATTTATTATAGATTGACCCATGTCTTGGTGCATCGTGAACAACGAGAGTCACCTCACTGGCGCAAACTTGTGGCTTAAACTGCCTCCACCAGAGCTTAGAGGGCTAAAACCTTTCACATTCACCATGGATATGATGACAACACCTACAGCAGCTCATCAGACAAGTAATTATCTGCTGATCTGCCCATAACTTCATTACACCCCTCACATCCTGGGTTTGCTGTAATTTTTTTGTAGCCAGATAACAAATTGTGCTCTACCGAGTGGATTCTGATGTACCTGAAAGGTTTAGCAGTTCGTGATTTCCTCCAGCATTAAACCAGAGAAACAAATTGGTGCTTAACGCAGATTTTAGTTTTATTAGCTTCCTTCCACACTTCGAGAAGCAAGTGTATTGACTAACATAAATCAGGGCTTTGAGACTTTCAAAATGTGTCTGTTCTCCAGCCTCCCCTTCTGAGGAGAAAGAAGAAAAGAAGAAGAAAATTCTTGCAGAATATGGCTAGTAGAAGATGGAAGGGAAAAAAGCGATCTTCTCCAAGTCTGTGGGAAGGATTCACAGCATTAATAATGAGATTGTTCCTCCTGACGGCACCCTGCATAGTGTCCCCTCTCCTCCTCCACCATCTCCACAGCAGTTGTTAAGTGTTGAGGGTGTTTCTCCATCATGGTGTTTTTAGGTGGAGCTTCCTCTGCCAACGACAACATCATTAATCTTCCTGATATTAGGCAAAATCGAGAAAAAAAACCCAACCCTTTGTGCAACGGCCCCAAACTGGTATCATTAATCAGTGATCATTTCAAGGTATTAATTAGAGCACTGGGCTTTTTGCCTAGAAAACCTACTTCTAGGCATTTTTTACACCACTAAAGTGAGTAGTCTCCATTAAAGGGCAATTAGGAGGGAGACAAAAGCAGAGAAGTGCTTCGTCTGATTCATCAACCCCATAAACAAGGTGCTGCCACCATTTCTTCAGCCTTAGATGAAAAAAANTATTTTTTTTTCTTTTATGTACATGTTCAATCCTTCTGAAAAAAAATAATAATATATACTCCTGCTTAAAAACAACTGCAGAAACTTGAGAGATGGGGAAAACTGGGATAATTGTGGTGTTTCTGTTCTGCGGCTGCTTTGAGCATCACCGGTCCCACCCTGTTCCACCGCTGCTGCTGAGCGTGGTACATCCTCCTTGGAAACCTCAGCACAGCGGGGCTCTGTCCTGCGCTTTCCACAGCCCTGGATTGCAGAAACATTTTTATCCCATCTATTTTGTCCAGAGTTTCAGGCAGCTGTGAAGGTATTCATTTGAGCCTAACATTTCTCAGCTTTTCGGGTAACTTCACCCCTGGGACTGACTCGATGTGTTATTAGTAGACGCTGTGGTCGCACTCACAGCGAAAAAGCTGGAAGGGAAAGGGGGTAGTGTCGGTTGCGTTTTACCTTTGGGAACCCCTGTGCATAAGCTGCTTCATGATAACTTACATTAAAAAAGCAAATTAGTTTTGCCGAGAAGCAAACACTGTCCTCAGGCGGGGTATGAACTTACTAGTTTTCCCTCAGACGACAGCGGAAGAGGCCAGGTCTGGAGCGGTGGGTGCAAGCAGTGGGATTTATCGGGCAGGCTTTGGGACACCAGCCCTCTGAGCATAGGGGCAGCTGAATTTCATAGGTGCCTTGGGTTTGATCTTTGAACTTCCACATATCTTCTTGAAAATTGGCTTTGTGTGTGTTGGAAGTGCTTCCATCTAGACAGGGTTGAACTGGTCAGTGTCGTTCTTAACTGGATCTAAATTAGCATCACTATGACTTTGCCCTCTGCTCCCTCTCAGCGATGGATTATTGATTGACTAGATTTTATTCTATGGCTCCTAATTCAGCCTTTTGCAGTGGATGAGGAGCCTGGGTGGCTGACCCAGCCCTGGGGATCACCACCTGAAACCTAAGTGGTGCTGTGTCCAAGTGGTAGTTTTCTTTCGTCCAAGTTTTAATCTAGTCCGAAAAGGTGAAGGTCTTTGGATAGTCCTCGTTTACCGTGCTCTGTCTCACATTGCACAGCTGTTTCGAAATACAAAAGCTCCAGATTCTTGAGGCAAATCCAGAAGAACTTCAACTGCTAATAGGCATTTGGGGCATGGAATTACACTGGAAAGTAAAATCCCTGAAACAGGTACTGAATGGGTGCTTGGATGGACCGTACCACCAGCTGCGATGCTCTGTAGATCTGCTCCTGTTGTTCCACGCTGCGTATCAAGATAGATACAGCCCCTGAGACTCTCCTAAGAGCCCTTTGGTTTTGGGGGGATGTGAAAATGCTGAGCATCCCTCAAGGCAATGAAGCAGAGGAGCTTAGGACATTGTAAGAATGAATAAAATTCTGTCCCTCAACTTCATTGAACATGAAGGAAGAGTCTGTCCCCTGTGCCATATGTGGTAGGTGATGTCTGCAAAGTGGACTCATCCTTAGCTTGGTGGCGTGTATATAAATTACACATGGTAGCAACCCTTCACAGCAAGCTGCAGGTTTGGCTTCGAGTCCTGGAGACAGGGCAGCAACACCACCTTACATCTCTCTGCAGCCCTTCAGTGAGTCGAAACAAGTGAAAGGTTTGTGATGCATATTCTTCAGGGATCATTTTTCTTCTGCCAAGAAGATTTACTTCACACAGAATGAATCTGGATATTTCCCATTATTGGCAAATGAATGTAATGTTCAGGATGAATCATCTTGGCCTGTTATCTGACAGATGCCAATCATTTATTTGTCCTTGTTCAAAATGAAGTAGAAGGGATATTAATGCAGGGGAAACATCTACCTGAACCTTTTTTTGCTCAGACTGGAACACACAGGCTGGCGGTAGCAATCATCTGAATGAAACTGGGGAGAGCATTTGAGTCCATTCTTCCCAAATGCATCCACCTGTAGCATCCCCCCAGCCCTCTTCGCTCACATCTATTTTGCTCGATTGATGTGCCCAAGTCTCAGCATGTGAATGTGGGGGAGGGAAAGGCAGATACTGGTATGACAGAGCTGCTTTGACTCTGAATGATCTGCGGTAGTTTGTGTCATCCCTTGTCCTTCACTGTCGTCTTGCCCCCCTCTGTGTGTATTGTATGGGGCACATGTTTGCAGGAACTCTTGTAAAGCACAGAAGCATCATCACAACTGGGGAGCAAACACCTTCGTTTGTCGCTGTCTGGTTTTGACGAGGATAACAGTATGCCTAAATGCCCTGGTAGAGCCCAGCCCTCCTCTGCAGCACATGAAAGTTCTTCGTAACCTCCTGACTTTTCCCATAAATGACTTGCTAAAATTGAAACACACAGGTGAATTTAGAGAATTCAGTATTTTAGAGGATTTTTCTTAACATATTGTGGTTGCCCTCATTATATTTGCTTACTGTAACTAAGCTTGGGATGATTCAGACAGTCCCACTGCAAGTTTCTTCTTTTGCAGAGTAAAATTGATGGAAGGCTCTCTTGTCTTCAGGAAAAAAAAAATAAATCAAGGGTTGGATCCAGCATGTCGTATTGATTCCATAATGCATGATTCGTCTCATAATAATTTTATTTTTTTTTCCCCTCCTGGTTCTCAGCCTGTACTGCAAGGATCTGGTGTCAGGAAGATTGGCTGGCTGTCATACAAGAGTTATTAAAGGGAAAAAGAAGTCATTTTCTGATCACAGGATAAAATTTTAATGGAGAAAAGAAAATGAAGTCGTGGGTACCAATTTAAGACTTTTTGGAAAAAAATCCAGTTCGGAAATATTTAATAATAAATCACAGTATAAATAAATATAAAGGCTATTTGTCATACGGAGCAAATTAACTGACATTGTGCTTGGCAGGAGGGGAGGGGGATTGCACAGCCAGAAACCCACCTGGACCCGTGTATCTCACCGCGAATTGACTTCTATCCTCCATTCCATTACGCTGACATTTATAGAACTGCATTTCAAATAGATGGTGAAGTTTTATTCAGCAATAAGTCTCTGGATGTTTAATGGAAGAAACCCGGAGTTGCGAGGCTTGTAACAGGAGTCAGAGGTTTGACAAACATCAGCTTTATTTATAAATAGTTCTCTAGGACAAAAATGATGGCCCCTACTTGGAAAAGTGTCTTAAATTACCAGGATGTATAGGGGTGAGCAATGCAGAGTGCAGCATTTTCTGCAAGATCGTTCTCTAGATAAAGCTGCAGCAGACAATGGATCACCAGGCAGGCTGCCTTGCTTCCCTGAAGAGCCTGGGATTTGCTCTCTAATCTCTTCCTGCAGGACTATTTTCTAGATGCTTTTTCTTTACAAAATAGATTAATAAGTCCACAGCGGAGCTACCTTTTGTGCCTCTGTCCTGTATTCAAAATACATTCCCTGGGACTGGTAAGAAAATTGAAGTTGAATCATCCCTGTGTGACCATTAAGATTAGTGCTGCAATTTGGGCCTCTTTAAAACCTACCTCTTGTTCTTCTCTTTCCATCCCTGCTGGAAGGGGAGTTTTGAACGAAGATTGTGATATCTGTCCCAGGGCTTTAGAAAGCTGTAGATTACTCGCTGTCTGGATGCGAAGGCTGTGGGTAGAGAAGGAATTGCTTTTTAGACTAACACAAATACTGGCCCCGTGTTGTGTTCTTTGTAGAAATTGTGTACAATAGGTAGAAGCGCGGCGAGGAGCTCGGTGTTGTCAGGAAGGGGACGTGGCAAACAATAAAGGCATCTGAGATGCAAATGAGGGGAAAGCGGTGGAAGCGAGATGCCAAAGCGGCCTCTGGAAATCACGGCGACCCATCAGAAAGAGCCTGAACCAGGCATGAGAAAGTAAAGTTTAGCCGAAGAACAAACATACCAATTGACAACAAGGAATTGCTTAGAAACACAAAGAGAAAAACCCAGCGAAGAGCACAGAGCCCTGATTCAGTGGAAGGCTGTTAAGGGCATCTTTTTGCATGAATGAGAGGAGAAGTTGTAAAGTGGTTGCGTGGGTGGCTTAAGCAGTGGTGTGTAATGATCCCCCAGTTAGATTGAGCAGATACATGATCTTACTGATGTTGTTACTGGTCTATAGAGCTGGCAGAAATTCTTTTCCAAGCAAGATGTGGCTTTGCCAGCTGAAAGGTGGCCTGTGCATGTGAATAAAGGCACAGACTTTGCACAAGAGTTATGTAAACCCAGAACCCAGGTGAAATTCTGGCTCCATGTGTCACAATATGCCCTTGAAAGCGATGGGAATTCAAACTTGTTCCTAATGTGTGTGTGCAGGTCCTTTGCTTGAACACGGAACGCTTAGTTGCAGTGTTGAGTGAGGTATAACTGCTACTGAAATTTGGAATCGGAACTAATTTCTTACCTTTTCCCGCTAACTCCTTAAAAAAATGCACAATCCAGCAACCTGGTGTTTATCAGCATGTGCGTGGAAGTGGATGCCGGAGGACAGAGAACCTTGTGTTTGGGAAGTGTAGTGCTTTTTGCTCCTAATGACAAGACTCTTGAGTAAGCAATTGATATCTTTGATCAAAGACTTGGAGTTGTGTTTGCTTCTTTTCTTGGAGAAGGTAGAGTCTCTGGCTTGGCATTACCCAATGTCTCCTGTCTGTGGGAAGCTTCTTACCTGCAAAGTCTTCCAAAGATGCCTGCAGCAGATTCAGGAAATCTGAGGTGGCTAGAAGGACAAAGCGTGGTGTTACCCATGGTTAACACCATACTGCTGTTCCCTGCTACTGCCCAGGAACCAGAGGAGGTTGGAGAATGCCGTGCAGGTATTTAATTTAAATAAATAAATAAATAGAAGTCTTGAGAGATAAAAAGTGCAAATAACTTCTGTCCTTTAAGGAAGGAGGGGAGCTGCACACTCATTCTCTAAATGTAGGTCCCTCTTTATGGCCTTGCTTACTGCGATTTTTTTTTCTGAAGAGTATCTTTGGGCTAAAAAGAGACTTTGCTTCAGGTCTGTGCTCCTTCCCTCTGCAGGTTCTAAAAAGCCTTTTCTAGTTTTGAGGATAACAGTATCAGAAGTTTTTATTAATAGAAACATTATTTGGGAGTATGCAGCAAGTATGGGGTTTTGAAAACAGCTTTTAAAATGGTATTTTTAATATATCTACACCTGGTAATGAAATTCCAAATGGACTGAACCACTTCAAAGCTCGAAGCACATCTCAGCGGCTGGCCTGCCGGTTTTGCTCATAGATGTTTCTAAATCCACCAGCCTCTACAGTGCTTTTGGTTCTTTAGTGATTTGCTCCAGTAATGAAAAACTTCTGCAGAAAATCTCTGAAGCAGTTTCCTTCTGTGCAGGTCTTCAGTACATCAGCTTTTCATATGTCAGCATTTAAATGGCTCAAAATTCTTGATCGTTCTTAAAGGAAAGAATGTGCTGCTTTGCTTCACTGTGATGCTCGTTATTTGGGTAGCTCTGGCAGTTCTGCCAGGATTATTTACAAACCCAGTCACATCTGCTTTGGCTACTATGAGTCAACAGATGATGAAAGAAGGATCATTGCAGCTGTTTACTGAAAATTAGAAGATTAAGGAGATTTCTGATTAGGGTAATTAGAAGAGTTCTTGGATTTTCACCTAAATTTGTACTTTCTTTTTGCAGTTTTAATAATATCCTGTGGTTCTTCATTTTGAACAAACAGAATAAATATAGGCTCATGTAAAAGATACAATCAGCCTGTGGGGCTTCCCGGTACATTTTCTATGTAGCTACATTATGTTTGTGTCGTCACACCACCCATATCACTGTCCTGGGTGCTCTACAAACCCACATTATCATCCTGTCCCAAAGCAAATGCCATCTAGATAAACAAAAGGGACAACAGATGAAAAACTAGGACATGATTGTCCCCATCCCGAGGCTGGGAGAGCTGATGCAAAAATTGAACAAGCCATGTAGTGGGGCACCATGCAGGTGTCTCAGCTAATTTCACAGTCCTGTAGTCCAAACACTCCCTGATTTAGGTCCACCCATCAACTCCATGTGTGGACCTGGGCAAAAAAATTCAGATCCTCTGAACATCTTGAAGCTTTCCCAGCAATGTTGTTCCTTCTCAAGTCTTCCCGATGTTTATCTACTAAACCTCATGCAAGGCAAAGTAGTTTATGCGATCCATGGGTTTCATGCTTTGATGTGTTCCAGCTGTGCTGTCTGGTCCATGGTGAGTGTGCTGTCTGGTGAAGGTACTGGGTTTTGTCTCATGCATGTGTAGTATAGTAGATGGTCAGCTCTGAACAGATGTAGGGAAGCACATCAGCCTGACCCCGTTAAAGCTGAGACAAACTCCAACTCCCTGTTGGTGTGGATGGAACTATGGCTCTGAAAATTGCGAAGGGTCGTGCATTTACACCAGCAAAAAAATTGGCTCCTTGGCCAATCATTGCATGACTTGATAGTTTAGACCAGGGGAGAAGATGAAGAAAAATTACGTGAAATAAACAATTTTATAGCTGAACTCTTTGTTCCTGGGTGACTAAAAATTGCCCATTAACATGTTTGATGTTCACATCACATGGTAAACATTTAACTACAGGGATTCTGGTTGCTCACCATGGGCTTGATTTAGGCTGGCACTGTTTCCATTAACCTCGTCTGTCTCTGAATCAGCCACAAACTGCCTTTTCACAGGTATTCCGGTAGTACAGGTTGACATTCAGGCAGTGCGATTAGCCACCTCAATCACTCGCTATTTTTTTCCCATTTTGTAATCGGATTACTGTAATATTAACAAATAAAAGCAGGGGCTGAACAACAATAAAGCTTTGGTGTGAAATGAGCAGAGAGGAGAGAGAACATCAGCAGGCAAGAGATTTAAAAATATAAAAAAATGCTAAACTGGTTTGTTTTCTTCCTCCAGCTGGAGCATTGTATTAATTTGCGTTCACACATCACAAGTCTCATGGTGCAGCTTCTGGTTTGAACAAGGGAGGACAACTGAATCTCCTAAACCGGGGAAAGCTAGACTTGCTGGATTTTTATTTCAAACTTCATGCACAGAGGGGCAAGCTTTTTTCCTTTTTTTTTCTTTTCTTTTCTCTTAATTTATTGACATTTTTGCATGAATATGTGCTTGATTTATACAGAAGATAGTCCCTTTTAGAAGTCTCACTTGATCAATATGCGCCGTGCCTGGCTCCTGTGTGAATTGCCACCACAGCGTGGACCCACCTATAAGAGTGGAAAGACTTTACCGGTGTTGAGCTTCCATCTCTACGTTTGTTCATGCTCACCTGAACATCCCGGAAAGTGGATAAAAGTATCCTGGAAAGTGGATAAAAGTATCCTCGAAAGTGAATAAAAGCATTTTATGAAAACAAGCAAATTGCGAAGTGAGGTTTAACATTTGGCAGCGGTTCTTCTCTCCTCATTCCTTCTGTGTAATGCATCAGAGTTGACCAAGCAGGCCGAGTTCCTCTGTTCCTCTGTTCTCGACATTATACAAACAGCAAAATGATCACCTTTGGCCCCAGAAAACTTGCAACCTAGTGTGAGTGGACCTAAAACCACTTACTAAAGTATGGATGACACTTTATTGCTCATAAATTGACAATCTCAGAGCAAAGATGCTGAGATAGTGGGTTTTGGTGGGAATTTTATTGCCTCCCAAGGAATATGCTCTTTCCACCATGGGAATGAATGATGGTGTTGGCAGATTACTCCCATTTTTCATGGATAAGAAGACACTTTCCTATTCAGCAGTGCCTGAATTAACCGTGAGGTTATTTACAGTCTTTAAAACAATATGCATATACCCAAAAAGAGAAAAAGCGTTTGCGTCCAGGTTAAGTAGTGGTCTGCGCCTGTGTGCAGGTCTAAGATCTGTGTACTGCTACTGCCTAATGATGGCAGCAATTACAGCCGAGATGCAGAACATTTGCATAGCTCAGGAAGGGGTGTAGGGAAGGGGGGCAGCAGAGCTCAGCTCTCTCTTAGCATCCAAGAGCTTCCCTTGGGTGTGGGAACCTTGGCTGAGTGAATGAGCTCTCCTAGGAATAAAGCCCTCTCTAAACTCCCTGGCCTTCAGTACCTTGGGAAAAGTGCTTGCTTTGTTTGCCTCCTGTGCTGTAAACCCAGAAAGACATTCCTGCAGAAGCTCCGAGTTTTACTGATTTTCCACTTACCCAATTCTCTGCTGTTGCGAAGGTCAGAGTGAAAGCATCACCTTTTTTTTTCGCAGTGGCACGTTACAGACTTCATAGTTCGGAGAGCACTGGAGAATATGTTGTGATCCGTGCTGCCAGAAGTGCTGAGGGAGGTGTTTTGCGCAGTCTTTGGCATTGAATTTTTATTACGCTGTTGGCCTGCAAAGAACAGGGGCTGGCAATCGGTAAGGTGGGCACGAGTGATGTCAGGAAGGCTCCAGGCGAGAAATACTGAACAGACTTTGATGTCAACTCTCACCATGGTTTGTGAGAGAGCAGGAGTGAATTTTAGATTGGACTTCTCTGATACTGACATGAATGAAGATCCTCTGACTTTTTCTTAGGAAGAGTGGTTAACACGCATTGTTGAGTGTTGATCATGTGAGATTAATAATATGCCAGACACGGCTTATGCCAGGATTTCCCACAAAACGTTATCTTGGGATGGGGTTTGGGGTTTGTTTGTTTGTTTGTTTAATAGACATTTCACGTTACTCTACTTAAACCTGCTTTCACGTTGCTGCTAAACAAATCTCAGCATAACTGAAGAGGGCTGAGAATTGAAGAGAGCTGATGAATTATCAAAGAGGTGCAACAAGAGGAGACGACAGGAGAAAAGCGCAGCCATTCGACACAGCCCCGCCGTATAGATCTGTGTGGCTGCAGGAACTATTTCTAGTAACTCAACGAGCATTGCGTGGGGCTCTGTTTGTTGTAGATTATTTTTCCGCAGTCCTTGGCATTAGTTATTACAGTCTCTCCACGGGCAGTCTGCTTTGTGTTGGTTCGGTGCCTATCTAGTAGAGACCAGTTTCCAGCAGCAGAAGGAGGTAACAGACCACTGGGTCTTGTGTTATAATCTCTTAAATGAGATAATTTAACAGAATATTGATCTCGCATTGTTACCTTATTGTAGCCTATCGAATATGAAGCACGGGAAGGCTGTAATTTAGTCGGATAATTCTTCAGCCAGCCTATCATTCATTTTCTGTTCTTGCTGACAAAATGAGCTCAACAGGAATATTTCTAACCTGGAGTGTGTAGACTGGTGGCTGATAGGTCATCACTCCTGGTTGTTGGGGTTTTTTTTTAATTTATAGATGATTAAACGTAAGACTTTGAACATTTTCATCTTTACAGCAGCAATTGCGGCTTTCTCCTCTGTCACTGAGGTCTTCTGATATTTAAATGTGAGGATGTTTCAAACCCTTTCCTTCAGAAGCATCTTTCCTGTGGTGTCGTGAGTGCTGGGCTACTGTTGATAACTAGACACTAAAAACACTGCATAGTTAATTTATTTAAAATGAAGTTTTAAAGAGTCCATTTTATGAGGCTGGCTTTTGAATGTAATGCGATTTTATAGAATAAGAGATAATCTATCGCCACTGCTGCAGATTTTGGGAATGTGGATGCTTTTTATCTTCCAGGATTTAATTTAATTCTGATTTAAAGCATTAAAACGTTTTCCCAGTTTCCCCCTCCCCACCCACAGAAGTGGAATTTCTATTTTCATCATCAGAGCACAATTTCAAGAGTTAGAACTATCTAGAAATTAAGGAATATTTTCACTAAAAAAAAGCAAAGTATTACCACTTTGTCCAGAGAAGTGATGGGTTGTCTTTTCTTTCCCTAGAGGACAGATGTTACTGTATTGTGATCGCAAATGGCTCTAAACAGATGAGAGACGAAAAGATATTTCATGCTTTTCTAAATAGCTGATTTGGATTAATAAGAATTTGGGGTTTTGTGAAAGATTCAGCAATTAATTTTTCTATTAATAGGAAGTTGGAAAAAAAATTTGTACAAAGTTGTCTGGTCTTCCAGCAAGTCCTCTAGGAAAAAATAGAAAAGATGGAATTTGAAAGTCTTAATGCTGGTCTAGGATTAAAACTATCAAATTATAAATACATTCTTTAATGATCTTTTAATACATCACAGAGAAGCAAAGAAGAAAGCTTCACTTGGTGTTTCTCAGTGACCTTTTATTTCTGATCTTACCTGAAACATCTGATTTAGGATTTTTAGTTGTAAAGGCAAGTTGTGTATTTAGGCAAAATTAAATACAGGAATCTACTAATGGAGAAATTTAACTATAGGTGGATTCAGTCATTTTTTAGAGATGCTCTGACTAAATCCTCCTTTATGGTGGCTCTTCAACCTTTTCACTTGTCAACAGTATTTCTTGTATTTCAGGGGAATTGCTCCTGATTTCACAAAGCTAGCGGTGCTCCGAAATTTCCGAGGGCTGTGTGTCAGCCCAGTACAATGGTGCGTTGTGGTCACTAGAAGATGACCGTGGGTGAGGAAATGCTGTGCGGTAATGACTTCAGTGAAGAAAGGAGCTCAGAGATCCTAGGCAGGAAGCAGCAAACCCTCTGGAGATCTTTAATACCTCTTGGCCTTCCTTAATGAAATCCAGTCATGTCAACAGCAGATAAATGCTCCTCCCGGAGCAGGGGATAATGCTGAGGAGATGGGTCTTTAAACCCAGCACGATGCTGGAGACAGCTACTGGGCATTTGCGGTATTATTTGTAAGTAGTTGAGGAAATGTATAATGTGTGTTAATGTTATTTCATTTTTCTTATACGCTACTTTCTGATAAGAAAAGCAAAGTTGCTGTCTTTCTAATGCCCATGGTGTCGTGCGACATAAAAGAAGACAGCTGGCTGCTAACCAGAGGAAGGTTGCTAGCAGGGATTTCATCCGTCCACCAGCACCAACCAAGACATATTAGGAAAAATAAATATATGAATAGTAATGAGCATGTTCTTATTTTGGCTTGATGTAGGAATAAATGCCAAGCTCAAGACTTTCTACAAACACTTTACTGCTTCCCGGTAAATCAACTGCTGTAGCTGAAGCGTCTTAGTTGGGCACAACAGCTCTGCGAGTTCATGGGCTGACAAAAGCAAGAACGTAGCCGTGACTCCCACATGCAAAAAGGGCTTTGTAATGAAATTTGGTTTTATGCATAAGGCTTGCTGGAGGTTAACAATTACCTTTGTAATTGTTGCTTTGATTTAATTGTTAATCTTAGAGGGGAAAAAAAAAAAA